>WEKX01017432.1:161919-261872 GCA_013390025.1 Pitta sordida | reverse complement strand
CTGCCTTTTTAGCACCTACAGTCGCATATATATATATATATATAAGTCTTCTGCACTTACAGAATACAAACAGGCTTCAAAACTACATTGAAAGTAAGCTGTTAAATTGCAGAAATCTTAGAAATAAGCTCAAGGACCACTGCAGTGGTAAGCAGGAACATAGATAGGAGAGTGCACGCCACTTTGCTGCGCTGCTTCATAAAATGGCCCTAGAGGTTTTTGTGTAGGTATTCCTTAGCTGTGAAGGCTTCAAACAAGCAAAGAAACAGAAAGAAAATTTATAGCTGTCAGGTTGCTGCCAGAATGGTTGGATGGTTGGTTTGTTGTTTATTTTCAGTTTTAATCGTTTGCTACCAATAAATTCCAATGCCCTTGTGGTAACTTCTTGCATTAACATTGATATATTGTGGGTGTTGTTTTATAACAGACAATAAAAATATTGCACTTACTAATTAAAGCAATTCATGTATTCAACCAGGCACTGCCAGAAGGAGTTGTGGTTTCCTAGTTGTTAGGTGCCTTGAACAATATACCTGTTATAAATTCTTAATTGAACTTTGTATTATGCCCAGTGTGATTTGAAATATTCATAGCTGTTTTATTTGATTGTTTTTACTCCAGCTCTTCATTGAGAAGTGTATCAACTGGATCTTCAAGACCTTCCAAAGTGTGTTTGGTGTGTGGAGATGAGGCATCTGGATGTCATTATGGGGTGGTTACTTGTGGCAGCTGTAAAGTTTTCTTCAAGAGGGCAGTGGAAGGTAAGAAAACACAAAAAAATCTATGCAAACTAAAAGACAAAATGTGGGTTTTTTTTTAAAAAAAAAAGAAGTATGTATACACACATATTATTTTTCCTATGTGCTTTCTGTTGTTGATAAAATTCCATGTTGTTAATATGACAAAAAAGTGTTGAATGGACTCCAACTAAATTGGGTATAATTTATGCAGAATGTGCCAGGTGTTCTGCAATTTGCACCTTCCTAAAGCATGTGTTGTTTTACTTCATGCCACTGCTGAATCGAGTTGCTTCAAAATCCTCCAAGTGGATTTTTGTAGTTTTTAATGCACACAGGTACAATTGATGTAAACATCATGGGCTCCTCCTGTACTGGACGATGAATGTGGTTCTCTTGTCATGCCAGCGTTACACGACAATACAATTCGCTTAGGTCAGTTAGCCCCCTGTGGGTACATCCAGGAGTGCATCTTCATCCTTCAGCAAAAGACAGTTGGCTTTACAGGACTATGGTAGATTGTGAGGAAGCAGGAATTGATCATGATGCTTTTCTTAGAGATCGTTTTCTTCTTTTAGGACTAGGAATTTCATGAGGACTGTGTTTCCATAGCTTTGTCATCACAGAAGTGTTCTGCTCACATGTCCCTATTTTATGTTAATTATGGTATATCTAGTCTTTCCTGAGCATCTCAGTAGGAAGTTAGGATCACTTGAGAGTGCTGCAGGACCTCTGATAGTTGTTGTCTCTTGATGACTTGGGTTATTAGGGTAAAAGAAAATGTTGGGCCTTTACACACTTGGTAAGCAACTTCTGCAAGTGATAAAAATTAAGTTTTTAATATCTGATAATAAGAGTTCATGCAAAGGACATAAAAACTGTATATGTTTTTTTGAAGTCTTTGCTAATGAGTAGATGTTCTTACAACCATGAATGGAGCAGGAGGTGTCTGCTTATTTATCTTCATGATGAAAAACCTAGAAGGAAGAAGGTAGGGTCTTAATATGGTGTCTAGATTATGCACTGAGAAGAAGGAGGCAATGTGTGATGTGATTAATTTCTTCTGTGGTCATTAAATCTACTCCTGATGGCAATAGGGATTTAGCTCTCTGTTAAATAGACCAGGAGGGCTTGTGCGTCATTGGAGTCAAGACTTCATGTAATATCTCTCTATCAATCTATTTGTCTATCTATCATCAAAAGTGTCGATCTAATTGAAAAGAGCTTCCCAAAGTTACAAGGATGTGGAAAAGATTTCCTCCTGCTGCAAGCATTTTCTCTTACAGTTGTGCAATATCTGACCTTGATGCCTTCATTCCTCATTCTTCCTTGAGAGTGTAATGTCTTGATGCAGCTCATGAACTGGAAAACCTTACTTCTTTTCACTGAGTAATTTCCTCCATGTACTTCCATGCCACGTCATGGATGGATCTTCAGACATCCATATCTAAGCTGGTCTCTGAATCATGAGGATGTACTTTTTGGCATTGTGGGGGTGGTGAGGTTTTCTGTAGACCTGCATATACTGTGTGAAATTACAGCACATTTTATTTTCTTCGTTCCTCCTTCCCTGGCTCCAAGGAAAGCTTCCTTCCTAGTCTTGAATAGCTGTAATTTCAAGGTACTGTGTGTCTACACGTACGTCTCTTTCTTTTGCTGTCTATTCTGATACAATATGATGGATGTTCCTATCCAGCTGTACAGGAATTTATGAAAAATTACTAAAGATTCCCTTTAGGGGTTAACAGATTAGCAGGACTATGTTTCCAAGCCTCAGAAGCCAAAATTACTGGGTAAGGATTACACTGTCATCAGGCATAGAAATATATTTGAAAAATGTATTTAGGGGTAGTCAGTAATTACTTTAAGTTTACAATTTAAGAAAAAACGTAAACAAATGAAAGACAAAGCTACTCTGTCATCCCTAAAAATTTAATATATTTTAAACTAGCCTAAAGTAGATTTTGAGAGTAATTATATTAACATACGTGTTCTCAACAGTGGTATGTGAACATTGTCTAGACTTCTGCTTGGTATGCACATGACTGAGCTCTTGATGCTACCAGTAGCACTGTTGTGCAAACACTGAAATTTTGTCTTGGCTTGCACGTCTATGTATATATATATGCATAGAAGTAGAGTGTTACATTGTAGAGTGTTAACCACAAATCAACATAGCAAAAACATAATATACATTTTGACTTGAAACATCCTGAGACTATCAATATGAATAAAAGATTGTGTAGGTAGTTTTGTAACTACAAGTTTATTGTAAAGTTATCATAAATTTTTCAGGTGGGAGCATGATCAATAAAGCACACTATCCTGTGGTTTTGTGTTAGAAATCAAATATTTTTAGCAATTACTCTGTATCATATTTTAAAACTGTGGGAGTTCAGTGCATGGTATAAATAAAGAATAAAAGTAAAAGAATAGAAGAGATTCCTCAGCTTCCATTCACCATTTCCCTGTAGTAATGTGTATTGACATTTAAAGACTTATGTATATTTTCCCACTTATATTTTAAACACTATGTATGTGTCCGTGCACACGCACACACATAGGTCTTTCTTGATCCACTAAACATTCCTCAGTAGAAGATGGCACAAAAAGTCAGAGCCTTTAAAAATGGCCTCCTCTTCCAACTGTTACTTAATACAGTAGCTACAGCTGGTGTCACTTTCACAGACCACAGAATGGCTGAGGTTGAAAGGAACTTCTGAAGGTCATCTGTCCAGTCCTCCTGCTTAAGCCAGGCCACTTAGACCCTGTTTCCCAGGACTGTATCCAGATAACCTTTGAATATCCCCAGGGATGGGTCTTCCTGGGCAAACTCTGCCAGGAATTGGTCCTCCTCACAGTAGAACAGTGTTTCCTGGTGTACAGATGGACTATCCTGCATTGCAGTTCGTGCCCTCTTTGAATGAAGCAACTCAAGCTACGCCAGGGGAGGTTTAGACTGAATGTTAGGAAGAGGTTTTTCACAGAGAGAGTGATCGCTCATTGGAAAGGACTGCCCAGGGAGGTGGTGGAGTCGCCGTCCCTGGAGGTGTTTAAGAGAAGACTGGATGAGGAGCTTAGTGACATGGTCTAGCTGGGGGGTGTTGGGCTGAATGGTCCTGTGGGCCTCTCCTGGCTTGGAGTGGCTTGTGCGCCTGTGAGGGATCTAGGTTTATGTTCACCACTTTGGGGCGTGCGTTTGGTCTCTGTACGGGCGTTAGCTGGTGAGTTGGACTAGATGATCCTTGTGGGTCCCTTCCAACTCATAGTATTCTGTGATTCTGTGAACACTTCCTTCAGTCATTAGTTTCTACTGATTAAATGAAAGTTTTAATTAGTTTAATTGAGAGAGTTACATACTGATAGTTTTTCAAAAGAGATAGTGGGATGGAAGTCACAGGAGGGAGCGAATGTTGCTCAGATGGAAGGAGAAGGAAAATGATCTGGTTGAAGATGTCCCTGCTCTTGCAACCTTTAAAGATCTGTTCCAATTTAGCCATTCTTAGAGTCTGTGAAGTGGGGAAACAAATTGTGTCAAAAAGCGTAGAAACAGAGAGAAGGAGGATTTAGAGAGAGGGACCCGTGCACTCCACTCAGCTCCTTGGGCCTTTTCTAGAATTGCTAACACGGTCAACCCACCTTGAACAGTTTTTGAGTGTCAATTCCAGGGGGGTTATAACAGAAAATAGCAACTGTATTGGAATTTAAAAGCAAGAAACTAACAAGAAAGAGGCACAACAACAAAGAGGCTAAAGCTTGCATTTCCAATTACAAATCTGGTAATTGTATTCCCAGTTAATTGTGTCTTGGAACTTGCAGGAAATGTCTAATGAATTTATGAGAAGGAGAGCTGTAGACTAAAGAAGTATTAAAATGGGTTTATTGCTGAAATTTCAAAAATAATTTCAAATTGAATTAATTACAGGGCTTTAAATTATCAAAGTACAAGTTTTGGTATTAAGTAGGCATGGGCTTTTTGCCGATGGACTTGACAAACAGGAGTCTGGTGTGAAGAAATGTGATTTTGTCATTAATGTTAATTTGATCTGCCTTGCAAACACTAAAACAACTATAAATGTGTTGATAAATTGTGTCACTGCAAAAGTTAAGATGTCTATATTTAGAATACTTTTTTACCTAGGATAATCATGTTGTGTAGTTTTTTCTAAATTACAGGTACAGACAACCATAAAGTTATTTGAACTTTAATTCATGATCATAATAGTCATGTGCTGAAAATACACTGTACTGTGAGGGAACCTAAAGCACCTGGCTAGTCTTGTCTTCTCTTTTTCCACTGAAGCAGTTTTCTCTACGGAGAGTAACAGGCTTGAAGTCAGAAATCACAGCTGTTGTTTCCTATGCTTTACATTTTCAGTCTTCATTTGTTCAAGTTCCAGACAAGTATGAGGTAATCTCTCCTAAATCAAAATTTATATTGTTTCTTAAGTTGGTAATCTTTTATTCTTCCTTTGGCTTGAAGGAGGAAAAAAGGAAAGCATTTTTTCATCTCCATATGGGGCTAAAGGCTACAGCATAAATTACTGTTTTCTTCCAGTTATTTTGCATATATGCCTGGAGATTTTTGGCTATTTAAACTGGGAGAATTGAAAAATTATATTATACTACTTATGGGGAAGCTTGTCCTTTTTTAAAATACAAAGATGTGATATTCAATTATCATCAGATTCTGCGGTTGCTTTCTGCTCCAGGAGGTTCACCTTAAAGCTAGTTCTTCTATTTTGAGTCAGAAAAATAGATTTCTCTTCACCTCTGAAGTAGAAACACTGTCACAGCAACAGAAGTTTCTAGGGTTGTTGGGGGTTTTTTCACCTGAACTCTTTTATTTGCTGATTTAAAGTAGGAGGTAATTTGGCTGAAGGAAACTTCAAAGTCTGATCTGATGCCTCCTGGATATAGTAAATGTGCTGTGCCCCTCAGTGAGCGGCCTGGTAACAAAGAAATTCTACCTCCACTGATGTTTGAACAGCAGGTTATCCAAGGCTTTGCTGCAGTAGTGGGAGGGATGAAATTTTCTGTGTAGCAGAGCTGTGAGAACCAAGATTTCCTCAAAGATAGGGTTATGGAAAAACGGTGCCATTCTTCATCTTGCTTTGTGCTTGGCTACTCCAAAAACACAGGCATTAAACACCGTGGGCTGCAAGACCCAAGGGTCCAACCCACCAGGCACTGCGACCAATCCTTTTGCCATAACCAAAGGATTTCAACAGCTTTAAGAGGCTCATCTTTGTGAGAAGGATTGTGAGCTATTGCCAGCCTGAAAATTCAGTGGTAGTTAAATTCAGTTCTTTGGCAGGCAAAGACACTGTGCAACTGTTCAGGGTTACTCTTGTTTGCATGGCTTGAGTCTTTGGGCTAGGTTGGTTGGTTTGTTTGTGGGTTTGTTTTTTATTATTTTCTTTGTTTTGGTTTTTCGTTTGGTTTGGGGCTTTGTTGTGGGTTTTTTGGAAGTACTCTGTAGTCTCTGCTTCCAGAAGGCCACACAAGAGGGAAAGCAATATACGTAACATGTGTTTTCAGAAACAGTTAATCTTCCTATGGTTTTCCTGTGCACTGTAAGTGAAAGACCTTTCCAAGACTTTACAATCTCTAGTAGAAAATAAAGAAAAAGTAAAGCCTCTTTTTTTCCCCCCCCGTTTCAATTGAGGTGGAAAAATTATCAAGGTATGGGAAATACTGACGTACATAACTCTTGAATAATTTGCTTAATTAGCATAACTTACATTTTTATAGAATACTCCTGGAGAACAGGGAAGTTTACCTTACTGATAATTTAAAGAAACAATATTTTTTATGCTGTATGAAGCTGAAATTGATACATAACTGAGAGGTGTTTTGCACACCATTTTGCAGAATATGCACCCATGAATTTTGTACGTCTGAATTACTATAATTAATTATACATACAGTTCTTCACTCTGCTCTTCTTTTCATTCACTGTAATGGAGTCAGTATTTTTCCATAACAGGCTGCAATTTTCCTTTTATCCACTTTCATAAGGTCAGTGGCCTCTCTAAATTCGACATCACTCAGTATAGATGTCCATATGTTTTCATAAAAATTTCTATGTGGGATTTGAAGTTGACTCTGTTCCTGACCTGTTGCAAGAATCTGTTTTACAACCTATCAAACAGAAATATTAGGTGAAGAGCAAGCAGATGGGTGATCTGCTGAGGGCAAGTGAGCTGGTCAAATTCATGTAGCAGCTGCTACTCTTATTTGATATGCTATGGTTAATAGGTGTAAAATAAAATTTAAATAATCAAGTCATCATAGGTTTGAAGCTGCCACCAGCCTTCCATGCTTTCATAGATATATAAAAAGCACTTTTCCTGTTGCTTTTTCTGTGGCAGGCAGTATTGCTCTGTGAAATAAAGTCTTCATTCCTCGTTCTGGCTGGTTTTAGTAGAGACTCGGAGTTCAGGAGACTGGTAGGAGAAAGGAGCTAAAAAAGTTTGTGTTGGGACTCCAAAAAGGGGAGAAAGTAAAGCAGCAAGAAGTGTGACATAAAAAAAGGGAAAGAATAAAGGATGGAATATATATTACAATTGAATATTTTAAAGTTGGAGAAAGGTAAAATGTGAGCAAAATCTTTCCTTGTGGCTCTTGGAATACGTAGCCTGCATGAATATGCTCAATAAAAAATGCAAGATGCATGGTAAGTGAACACTAGTAGATGAAACGTAATGTGATGGCTTTTCAGAAACACGGGAGTAAATTTGGGAACCACCAAGGTGATAGAGTGTTGTGGCTTGAAAACATGCACAGAATGGTTGGGTTTAGCAATGGCAGTGCCATAAAGAACTCTTAAGTTGGTTAATAGATGTGAAAAAGATATGCAAAAATATTTTATATCAAGGAAGCTAAAACCTCACATTAATTCCTTTCCAAAAGCATTAATAATTTCTTCCCTCCCGCTCAAGACTTTCCAACATTCACAGGTTTTTTGATTGTAACTTACTTTGATTGTGAGCTGGTGTTGCTGTAGAGGGGAACACTGAAGTATGAGGATGAGAATTTAAATATAGGCTGCTGTCTAGCCTTGAAATACACATGCATGAGGCCAGGAAAGCTGCACTCCATCATTTGTCTTTTGTTCTTTGTCTTGTGAATGCTAATTTCTATGCTGCTTAATCTATAAAATCATATATTCAGTAGATAATACCAGTCTGCGCAAGCAGAATATGCAGTAATTGGAACATTAATGCAGTGGTAAGATGGGTTTATCTTGGGTAAAATCCTTCCATTGCCATGAATTCAAGCATCACACAGGCTTTCATGTACTTACCTTCTACATCCTTATGAAGAGAAGGGAAAATATAAGGAACTCAGTTGCAGTGATTTTTTGTTATTTCTGTTGTTTTCTTTTTTAACACTAAATGCATGCTGAGTTAAGGTAGCCACAGGTATTTGGCTTACAAAACTTCAAATATCATGGCCATTAGTTTAGTGTTTTCTCGAGTACCTCAAGTGGCTTTTCTTTAAGAAAGAAGTGATTTTTTCCATGTGCTGCATAGGGAAGGTAGACCGGATGCTTCCTGGGAAATTCGTAGGCTTTTAGGTGGTAGTTCCAAGGTGCCTGAGCCAATTGTCTAACATAGTCACATGAAATCCGTATGTTCAGCTGCACCAAGTATTTCAAGCAATCAGGGAAGTATTCACAGCATCATGGCAAAAATGATGCTGGGAGTGCTTATCTGGAGTGTTGTATATACTTCTGTATCTAGCTGCCTTTAACATACTGGTGACCAGAGTCAAGTAAACATGCTAGGAGAGCCTCTGAAATGATCTGGGGAATAAAAATTTATCTTATGTCAGGTGACTGAATGCTTTTAGCTTTATTTAGCCTACCCAAAAAGAGTCTGAGCTGGGACATGATTGCTGTCTATAAATATTTCACAGTTGAGGAATAGACAACTGAGAGGGAGGAGAACTTATTTTGAACTAAGAACTGTACCGAAATAAGAGCAAATGGGTAAAAATTACATTAGTTAGTTTGCTATTTTGAGAATGCTGCAAACCACTAGAAAGAGGGACTTTCAGGGGCACTTTCCTGAAAGAAGTCAGGAGGATTTAAGTACCTACTTTGAAATGGTGCATAAGAGAAGTAGCTGATGTATAACATAATTTGGTTATCTCTGATAATAAAGTATAAGCTAAGGAGGTCTCTTTTGGTTAATACTGTGTCCTGGTAACCCTGGAGAGTCCAGCTGACTTCAAAAATGAAGGAAATAGGAGTGAAATAGGAAAGGGTGAACTAATTAATACATTTTTAGAATATTCCATTTGTAAAGATGGTGAATGGCTAGATCTTCACAGAGATACAGAACTTCAGTTTTTAAAAATTGATGCAAAGTGCTAAGATCCTGCAGAGTTGCTTTGTATTTGTACTAGGAGATGAATGTCTGTCTCCTGCAGTGACTTTGCATGTTTTGAATTCAGAAAAAAGCTCAGGAGAGTGAAGTCCTTTTGAAATAAGTCCATCTAATCTAGCTAAGCCTATGCAGGTACCCCCAGACCCCATCAAGCTGCCCTCATGCAGGTTACATTTGCTTGTAATCCCCTCAAGCAAGAGCCTGGCTACTGAGAAATTCTGTCATAGCAGGATAATTGCTCTGGCTTCTTGGACACTGTGATGCTGGGATTTTAGGTTTTGGTGGGTTTGGGGGTTTTTGGTCATGCCTAGAAGGATACAACTAAATGGATAACTAAAGCATAAACAAACATTCAAATTGGAATTTGCAATTGGTTGTAAATATATGGACAAGAAATTCTACATCAAACAGCATAAAGCATATCAAATATCCTAAGACATCTTTAATCATATGCTTTAGCTCCTTACAACTCTGATACTACTTTTTAAAATGCTGTTATCTGCCTGCCTTGACAGCCTCCAGGAAAGGTGTTATAATTTTCACTTATAATTTTCACTTTTAGTAGCACTTCTCTTCTACAACCTTCAAGGCTCAGAAAATTTTTTAGAGCCTGAAAAGGCTATTCCAGTCTCAGGTTAAGTAGTTAAGAGCTAAAAGAGGATAATCCTGCAAGGTGCCTTCAACACCACAATGTCAGAGATAAGGAGTTTTGCAGTGTTGTGGCTGAAATTCTTAGTAGATGAAATTTCAAAATAAATATATGAATACATAAAGCCAGAAACAAAGCATCTTTTTCTGCCTCTTAATCCTATTTTAAATAAGTGGATGGGAAAACAGACTCCAGACAAAAAAAGATAAAATGTACATACAGATCCATCTATAACAGACAGAGGGAACAAGGCATCTGCTAGCATCTTTGATATAAATAGAGTGGGAAAGGTAATGGCACATCTCCCATTGCCTTAAATGAAGCCAGGATTTCAGCCTTTTTTTGGATCACAGTTTTAGGTTCTTGAAGTTTGGGAGTGCCTCTGTTAGGTTTGAAGTCTAGACTTAGACTGAGGCAGTTTTGTCAGGTTTTTTAGGAACAATAATGGCTTGTGATCAGCATTGGAGCCCACAGTTCTTTATTGTTTAAGGAGAGAATTCTGTTAAACAGAAATATTACCTGCTTTTAACCTACAAAATTATTTGGTGCCATTTCTCACATTGCCAAATTCAGGGCGCTAAGAAAGGGAACATCAAACCACAGAACACTCCAAGTTGGAAGGGACCACAAGGATCATCGAGTCCAATTCTTAACTGAGTGGACCCTACAGGGATCAAACCCACAACACTGGCAATATTAGCACCAGGCTTTAACCAGCTGAGCTAATAAATGAAAGCTAACATGGATTAGTCAGTACATTCCTACCTATTTCAAGAGTGATGATGAAGTGGGACTTTTGTATGTACCTTGTCCAGGCTGCAAGCAGAGAGAACTAATTAGAGATAGTGTGCTGTCCCACCCCTTTATGCTCCTCTGTATGGGTTCTTATATTAGTCGCAATGGTGGGTTTCAGGGGTTTTGAGCTGCTTGGAAGTTTTTCAGTTTGGTATTTTTAAAACATGTTAGGGAGAAAAAAATTCAAGTTTGCAAAATCATAACTAAATATGAAAGTAATGAATATTAGTGGCCTACATGGTCTTTGTTCATCTGGGCCATATGTAATGATTTCTAATTCAGCCTTAATTACACAATACCTTACAACTTTTTCCATTATACCTCTGCCTTGTTCATTGAACAGATTGGATAAGGTTCAATTAATGAGCAGCTATTCAATACCTTGTATTCTTCTCATTGCTCAGTGTATGGTCCTGTGCCTTCACTGCTAATTAGTATTCATCCCTTGCTCAGAATACATAATTACTCATTTCTTACAGAGCTTTTTTTGCAGTGCTCATCACTAATATCTAAGTGCTTCACAAACATTGTTTAATTTGTAAGGTGAGTGGTTATTACCCCTGTTTTACAATTGAGAAGTTAAGACAGATTAAGCTCAGACCTACCCACTGATTTGGGGTTCATGATTTATGATATTTGGGACGCTCAGAGGACAGAAGTACTTGGCACTTTATAGCATTTAGTATGTCCAAAATGCAGTTTCCATTGATTTTACTTGCAGCTATGGTCACTTAAACCACTGCAAATCAGCCTCTGGGTTGCAAGTTGGGTATTCAGGACACAAGGGGGATAATTAGTGTTTTTTCTTTCTTATTATTATAAAGTAAGTCCATGGCAAAGGAGATACAGTCCAGTTCTCCAGGGTACCATTCAACTGCCTCAGGTATTGACATTTTCTCTCCTTTATCTCATTCTTCTTTAAATCTCTATAGTCCTTTGTGCACTTTGTTCTCAGTAGCATGTCAGTGTGGACCCTAGGGACGAGAGTCATTTTGACTTTGGTCTTAATTCATCCTAAATCACCACGTTGTCTCCTGGATAAGCTAGAAGTCTGGCAATGCAGGACCAAGGCTGTAGAAGTAAGACATAATGTAGTGAGACATGGAGATTTAGATCGGAATTCAGGTTCTGAAGTGGTGAGAAATCTGAAACGTCTTACCTGTTCAATGTCAGCAACCAGAGCAAGGTTCCTATGTGGCAGTCATGTACAGGAAGCATTGATGATGGTGGTGCTTCCTAGTAAAGCTACTTGCGACTAAATACTGACAAGGTGCCTCAAGGTCTTACGAGCCATGCCTAAACCATTTGGCTGAAGTGAATTTGGGAAGACTGTAATCCAGCTTCTCCAGTATGTGGTAATACTTGCATTAGTGAGAGTTTTCATTATGGCTCTGCAAATTCATCCTTCCTCACCTTTGTTCACACAGTGAACAAAGCGTGTTTAGTATTTTAGTTTGAACCTTTCCACTGTATAGATTTTCCACAAGGGTTATCAAAATGCATTATTATGGTGTGGTTCATTTGCCACCTTTTCTGAATATGTTGCAGATGTTCCGCAGTATAATTTTTCTTTTTAGAAGCTATACTTTTCTTGTTGTTTTGTTTTCATCTTCTTTATGTAAAACTTCATCTGGATGTAGCATTTCTTTGATACAGAAAATATGCCTGAATCACTTTTTGCCTTTAGGACTATCAAAGACAATGTTAAGGTCCATAGGTTTATGAAAAGAACTCCATTTTATGTAGAATAATTTTTGTCCACGTGAGAGAATGTTATTGTACAGTCAGAATTGATGAAGTTGGAGGAGGCCTCTGGAGGTTGTCTAGTCCAACCCTTCTGCTTGGAGCAGGTTGCTCAGTGCTACTCCAGAAAGCATTTGAGTGCATTGCAAAGATAGAGGGCAGAGACTTCATATTCCCTCAGGGCAACCTGTTTGACCCTCCTCTCAATTTAAAAAAACCGAAGTATTCTTGGTCTTCTTGAAAGCAAAAGTGGCACCTGCATCTTCCTAGTCCTTGGGACTCTTTATTGCCATGACCTTTCAAAAGTAGGCAAGAGTGATGTCAGTGACATGAATCGGCTCCCTCAGCACTCAGGGGTGTAGCCTGTGATACTCCAGTTGTTGCGTGCTCCCAAGGCTGATCCTTCTCTCAGGGTACATTTTCCTTGCCCCAGGCTTTCCACTCACAGTTGCTTTTCAAAGCAAGAGGAACTGCTTTATATCTAGTTGATTGTCGTCTAGAACACATGACATTTTTCACTCTATCAGATTGTGCTGCTTTACATTGATGAGCTTTGAAATCAATTAGTTGAAAAGTAAGTAGGTATTTCTGACCAAAGGAAGTATATCCAGGAGAAAACCAGCCTAGAGTTACACTCATAGAGCGTGGTTAACTGCTAGAGGAGCTCAGGCTCCTGCCTGGACCTGTCAAAGGCCTCCTGCTGACTCACATTGCTAGTTATTATGGGTTTGCAAATGGGAAACTCAGACTTGGAAGCTCTGTCGAGTCAAGGTGATATTTTGCAGTTCAAGATTGTCTGTCATGCTTCCTAACAGATTTGGGGGTTTTCTGATTTACTGAATTGTAATTTAAGAAAAGATCCATTTACAGATTTTCTTCAATGATACACCAGTAATAAGGACAAAAGGTTGTAATGGAATTACTGCTTTAGGCAGTAGGTTTTTGTGTTTAATGAAACTGCTCAGTGCCTCTCTCCTGGAAAAGAATGTCTGAAGATATTCAAAAGGACTAAATAAATGCCTCAGAAAATAAATGTGGAAAGGTTACGTTTCAGGAATGTATTCTAGAGATTTAGAACGTAGGCTGACTTACAAGTCACAGGGTGAGAAAAATACCAAAATGGGAATAGTTCTGCCATAGAAAGACAGATGCATTATTTTAAAACACAATGTGATATCCATAAACCAGAAAAAAGTGTAACAGTGATTTAGAAGAAAATCGTGTTTCTATGAAACTTTCGGTACTGCTCTTGCAAGTTGCAAACAAAAGGCATTGCCACTTGTGTGGCACTAAACATTGTGATAAACAGAGTATTTTGAATTCTTTAATTTAACATTTCACGCCTTTTCCAGAAAAGGTGACATTACTTTCAGCATTAATGCAGTTGTATCAAGTTTATTCTACATGTCATTTCATTTGCCTTTGGTTGTTCTTGCTGAAAAGCATATCCAGAATAGTGAAATTTTCTCCACACATTTCCTATTTGTGTTTTATTTGCATTCATTCAGGCCATGAGGCATAAGAACTAGCGCATCGTTCTCTCATTTGTACACGTGTCTATTTCACTTCTTCTAATACAGAAGAGGTCTGGACCTGATGTTTCGAACTCACTGTTGCAAAACCTCCTCCCTCATGTAGCAAGTAACTAACTCAACTCGTGTGTTGGAAGGAGACATATGGCAAACAATTCTCGCAGTGTCAGAGCAGCAATGCTTATTACAGAGCAGGGTGATGGATGGTATTAAAAAAGGTAACATTACTTTCTTAGGGAGCGACTGAACGATAGATACCGTGTGTGGGAACAGAGCTGAAAAACCAAGCTGTACATTTTTCCAGCAGGAACAACCTAAAGTCCAGTTTGAAGGTTTACAAACCTTTTGTGTGCACAAGTTCTCTGATAAGCCCCTTCTTGATTAGGCTAGGAGAACATTTTTAATTTTAAGCTAATGCCTATGGAGAAGAAGTGCAATAGTCCTGTACTTTCAAAACCTGGGCATTTATGCAAGTTTTCTACAAACATTTTAGGAATCTAGCTATGTAATTCCATTTCTGAAAGGGCATTTTTTGTCTAGGGTATTTAGCTGTTGATGAGTATTATGTATTACATGTGTTTTCACAGACTCGTGCTCTAATTTTTTTCCCTAAGAATAATTACATATTTGGAGCTAAGCATTCAATTATTTATTCATCCATTTTACCACATGGTCTGAGCAAATGGACGTGTGTTAGCCTATATACCATATCATGCATGCAAATTTCACTCTTAACAATACTGCTTGAAATTATGTAAGTGATAGGTGCTAATTTTCTCTGATACAACAGAATGATAATGATGGACTATTGGGAAAAAATAATAAGTACTTCTTGGGTTTTGTGCAGTGGCATACTAATCTATTCATAAAAATTTTTAAAAAGGGAATTAAAAGACACTAACCTACTTTAAAATGATGTCTTTTATTTGCAGTCTTTTTAGTAATAACAGGAAGACAATATTCCTACAGTGCTAGCACCATATTCCTTAATGAAACTCTCAGGTTATACACTCATTTTCCGGGGAGAAAGGAGTTTGTTAATGACTTCATATGCAAGATGCACAGAGCCATGCAGTTGAATTCTAGATATTCAAGTGGTTTATAGAGTCTGGAGAACTAGAAATGATACTGCATATTCTATACTTCTGCAATGTCATTATGCAGGTACTCTGTGCTGAATGTAGGACAGCAGGCAGTCTGTCAAAAACACTGTATTTTAATACAACAGCATTGCATACAGCTTTATTAAATAAATTAGGGTGCTGGAAAATAGCGCAATCACTTGGATACAGTGAGCTGCATCTTTTCTTGTCTTCTGCTTTGTGAAGGAATCCACATCCATGTGAGAAGTTTAGAAAGAATACCTAGCAATTATTCCTTGTTAATTATTCATTTCAAAGTAGGAAGAGGAAATATGACAAGGATGAGATCTTTCACTGACTCTTTAATAATAAAAGAGTCTTCGTGGAAAGCTTTTATGAAAAAGTGAAGGACATAAAAGCACAAGCAAAACATATGTATTAGTACATGCTAAAAGAGTTCTGTGATGAGACAGAACAGGGTTGAGGAGCAGAGGGTTTTTGAACAGTATTTCAGTAAATTTGCTTACGTGAGCATCCCTTTTTTAATTGAATTAGAAAATGTTCCAGAAATAGAGAACTGAAGAACAGCATCATCTTTCTGACATTCATTTCAGCCTTTCCTGTTGCCATTCTCACACTCGCTATATTTTCTACTACCATTCCACAAAGAACAGGAGAAAGTCCTTGCTACCACTCTGTGTCCTTGAAGCCTTCAATAACAAGCTCGCTATGCAAGAATACCTTTTTTGCACAAGGGAATAAGGTGGGAAATGCAATGTGTGCTTCTATGAGCAAAGGTGCTCAGGTAGATACCACAGGCAAAGACAGATCTAAAGTATTGCCAGAAAGTACACGTGTGTCTAATCTAAAATCCATATGCATTGGATTACACAATGCATAATCCACAATCAGTATGCATGTGAATTTCTTGGAGGCTTCACTTGAAGTGAAGGTTGTCAACTGAAGAAGTGAGGGGAAGTCCTTAAAATCAAACTTTCTCCATCCATATGAGGGACAAATTTAAGATTTTAGCTGAAATCGGAAGCAAAAGTTTAGAAAAAGAGGGGAGAAGGGCCTCTGGAATCCAGCAAGGGGCACAGAGCAGGCCACGGCAAAAATGTTTCTCCCGTTCCAGACATGGACGTCACGCCTTACAGTGGGACTTGCCAAGACTAATAAAGGAAGATTAAAGCGAGAGGAAGATACTTGTTCAGAAAAACTCCTGGTGCTCAGGCCCATCATGTCTTTGCCACAGACTGAGCTGCCATGTGCTTGTGTGAGTGCTTAGCTTGTGTATTTCTGCTGTGCTTTACCACGTGTTCCGTGTGCTTCCTTAGCTCTCTGGGTCTGAGAGGAGAAGAACTTGCAAACATCAAAGTCTTTTGGAAACAGTAGGAATGTGTGTAACAAACCAGACCTGAGAGACATAGGGGCTGTGTGGCTGAGCCTGTAAAGAGANGGAATGGACTGCCCAGGGAGGTGGTGAGGGAACTAGGTTGTTCTACCACTCTGGGATGGGCTTTCAGTCTCTGTATGGGTGTTAGATGGTGAGTTGGACTAGATGATCCTTGTGGGTCCCTTCTAACTCATAATATTCTGTGATTCTGTGAAAATAACCAAACTGTGTACAGAGGAGGGCAGTCAGGAAGGATTTGGATACAGGATCATCTGCAGCAGTGAAGCAGCTATCCTGGAGCATGTTTTAGCAGGCTGCTGAAATCAATCTGTTGCTTTTCTTTCCTCCTTCTCTTCTCTTGGACTTCTTCTCCGTTAATATGTATATACAGTGCAGGTGTTATATTTATTCACTGTTTTCCAAAATTTATTGTATGTTTGAGAGGTTTTTGGTTTTTTCCAGTGAATGTAAACATACTGTACTTTTTGTTTCCTGGGAACCCTTGACCCGCAGCAGAACCGTGGCTTCTCGGTGCTCGATTAGCTGAGTTAATTTCATTTTGCACAACTCTAACTAATGGCCATTTAAAACTGCTAGAAGCCCACCATGGGTTTCTCCTCCTGCCTGACTCTATCGGTCTGCAGTGCATTAATCAGCGCTCTCTGTCACGGTTTATTGCTTAATGATGAGGGTTAACTGACCACTTCCTAGGAATAATGAAAAACAGAGGGCAGCAATCACTGACTGAGCAAAGAGAGGAGCTCTTCCAACTTGCACTTCTACTCTTTCGTCCTCAGGCAGAGGCAAATGTGTCCACTCCACCACTTAAACATGAACACTTATCTTTAAAGTTCATCTTAATTATACATCAATCCGTGTCACGTGTTTACCCACCTGAAACAATCAAAACCATTGAGCCACTTACCTAATTAAAGTCAATGTAATCTATGTGCAGGAAAACGTGGTTCAGTTTGGCAAAGTCTGGTTTAGGTGTGTGTTGTTACAGCCTCAATGTAACGTGTGAATGCGGCACTGACACTCCCCAGACCAAACATTTTTATGATGGTTCAGTAATGCATGCGTGCAAATGTAGAATCTGCCACAATAACCCTTCCTTGCAGGTTCTGATGATACTGTTTCACAAATTCACATTGCAAGATACATTTCTTTTTCTCAAGTTTGTGATTTCACTACTGGTATTAGTTTGTGCATGCTTCACATAGGATGTCATACTTGCTGGTGTAGTGGCTGGCCTTGCTGGCCAGCAGGCACTCACAGTAAGGTGGGCAGAAGTTACCTCCTACTTGAATGGGCTGGGCAGGGAATGTGCCCTGGGAAAGACAGCCCACATTTGTCTGCCCCCATGAGCTGTAAGATGTGCTTGGCTTTGCCTCCCAGCCAGAGGTGTGGGGACAGGCTGGACTGCACTCAGATGTGGGAGAACAGACCCTGCTCCTCCAGAGCTGCTCTGCTCAGTGGTTAGGATCTTAAAACCCCATTTCCTCTTTCTACAATATTTTAGAAAAGCAGAGAACATACCTTAAAAGTCAGTGGTTGTCATTGTTTTCTAAGTTTGTCTGGGTTTTTTATAGCTTCTGAAACTGAACTCCAAGTAATGAGTGAGATTTTGCGGTCTCTGTCATGGCATATCAGGTGCTGTGTAGCTGCTCTGAGGTCTTCTGCTCTTCTTGGAGCATGTGAGCCAAAGGGGGAGAGGTGAAATGGGATGTGTGAGACATCCATCCCTTGAAGTAGCACTTGTGTACTACAGCAGCATGTGACAGAGCACTGTGAGGCCATGTAACTGGCTGTTAGAAGTAACCTGGAGACCAAACAGGGTCTATCTTGGGGTTTCTTGGGGTCTGTCTTGCATCCATAAGTTTCTATGGCTGCCATTAGCTGTTTTCCCTGTGCTTACAGAGAGCAGCAGAGTGTGGAATCAGTCTGTTCTGGTCTCATCCCCCAAGACAGACTCAGCAATATAAGTCTCAGATGCCATGAAAGCTTGTAGGCAGAGCTGGAGTTACATGCAGCAGAGCTGGGAGCATGGGCACCTGGTTCCAGTTGCTTTACATGGAAATCAGTATCCCAACCTAGGGAGTGTCAGCCTCCTTGGAAAGCAGTCTCTTAAAAATGCTAAATACTCAGAAAAATCAAGTTGCGGGAGTGACAGGCTGAATGCATCAGTAGACATTTATTTTTTGCGTCTCTCTTTGCTTCCATTTGCTTTTGCAACCTGTGTCTTGTTCCTCTTTTCTTCAAGCTGTCCCCTTACTGCATCTTGAGAGTGTGCTGAAGATTTTCTTCATAGAGTGCCTGTGCCAAAGCATTGCCTGGCACATGGAAGAGGTGGTTGGAGCACTAGCTCAGCTCAGACCCTCTGCCCTGGTCCACGATCTTTGCAGAAGGGAACTTTGGAGGTTGGCAGCCAACCTCCACGAAAACCTTTGCAAATCATATCACGTACAAACTGCAACTTTTCAGTATTTTATACTGTGATCCGTTATAATTTTAAGTGATAATGTATGAGATGGCAAAAGGCACATCTGTGGTATCAGAGCAGTGATGCTTCAAAGGGTCTGTCTCAAAGTGTGAAGGCTCTTGAGCTTCTCAAATATGTCTGTGAAAAATGTAACACGGGAGAAAACCAACATGTTCCTCCCTACCCTTATTCACAAACTTACTTTGCACTAAGCTTGGTGCTTCTAGCTGATACATTCTTATACTCGCAAAATAAAATTCAGCCTGAGGCAGACATACAGCATGGAAAATTTCATCCCTAACTGCTAATGTGTGGTAAAGTTATAAGCAATAGAAAATGAGGTCTTAAAATTAAAAGTGTCAGGCAACTTTAGCTATATGTAGACCTACCATATTCAGTGATGATAATTTGGTTTTTGACAGATTTCAACCAATTTGCAGATTCATTTTGACATATACTATACAAAGAAAGGGGGAAAAAAGTCCCTGGAGTAGGACTCTCAGGCTTATAGGTATCACTTTATAAGTAGTGAAGGCAGTGATCAACCACGCAGTCATTTTACCTTCTGCCAAACCCTTAAAACTGTACTGCAGAAAGTCCATTAAAAAAAATCATAATATATAAAATCAAGGCAACGATGCACTGAAGCTGAGACCTGTTGACTTTGTGCCAGTTCTTCGCTCATTCTCATAAGTTTAAATGTACATTGCAGAAAAATGTTGAATTATAAAAATTTTGCAGACGTTGTAGCATAAAGCTTGCATTGCTTGCATAAACAAAAGCCCAGGCTAGCATGCTATTCAGGTGTGCATACCCAACATAATTTTACTAACAAATGCTGACTTTCCAGAAAACACGGTAGAATTCTGTTTTGTCTTCCATAGTTGATTTCCCGCGCCACTCCCCTCCATTTTGGTCTGATAATTGGCCTGGATATTTCTCTGGAGTGGAACTCTGAGCATTGCCTATTTGGAACATCAAGAGGTGATTTTAAGACCAAGCTAGGGAGGTTGGGATGAGAAGTTGGAGGTGCAGGGTTACCTTTAAGATAACATTTCTGGGAGGTCTCATCTATTGGTAGAGGGGCTTGAGAATCCTATATGCCCACATATGGCTATTGTTCTGGAATGCTGTTCAGGGATTCTACAGTGGGCTGTATCCCAGCAGGCTTGTTTGCAGGCTACCTGCAGCTGGGCTTTGCTTTTTTGTGGACAGTTTTTCTGTGGTTCGTTGTTTAGAGGGTTTTTTCCCAGGTCACATACAAAACCTGTGTGAATGGTAATCACCTGTTCCCTGGATCAGGCTCTGGCATACACTTACCTGACTTTTAAAGTGTCTTTCAGTAGAGCCCTCTTGACAGCTCCACAGTTACGTAAAATGCTGCCTTCCTGAAAATCACTTCCCAGCAATGTAGGTGTGTGGGGAGCTAGGTGAATCCAGTTACTTTCCTGCTGGGATATAATCTGTCATTTTTCAGAACTATTCCACCTGACTTACACAGTACAGGGTAAAAATGTTTATTTAGTTGTGTCTTTTTACCTCAACAGATTAACTTGGTGCTGTATGTTTGTGGCAAAGACTTGTGTACATGGTAATACTGTTTATGTTGAATAGTCCTGTTGTTTCATGGAAAATAAACTTCAGATGTGAATAACTCTTTTCATTACTAGCAGTAAAATGTGAATTTTCAAGCAATACAATCTCCATCTTTTATGGTTGCTCATTTAGTCGTAATTAATTCCTGGGAGGATTTCACTGGTATGTAGGCTAATTTTTTTTCTTCCTTAATCTTATTCTCATCATCAGGTCAAAATCTTTGTGTACTCCGTATTCTTAAAACTAGGCACATGCTTAGATGCCCAAGGCAAAAGGGCTTAAGGCACATGACTGGAGACTTGAACTAGGCTGTTATCATTTCCCATCTCCAATTATCAGAGAAGTTACAGGCAAGTAAAGGGCTACTTTAAATTTTGTTGGTAAATCAGCCCCTCTAGCTTCTAATCATTTCCGTTCCACTTCTCTGGACTTATTCCAGTTTGTTTATATCTTCCAGTAATGAAGTGCCTGAACTGCATACAATATTCCAGGTGTGGCTGCAAAAGAAATGCATTAAGAGCACTGCCATGCCAGCCTGCTCCACTATGTAGAGCTTGTGCAGAAAGAGCCAGGAGAGTTATTGGCACTTAATTCTTCTCTGCTGCATTGCTTCTTATATCTAGATTGTCCTTTTATTCCTAGATGTCTTTTGAAGCTGATGCTTTCCAAATTTTGCTTTGTTACTGTGCCTTGTTAACTCTTTATTTTGGATTCCTCTCTTGGTACATGCAGTAGTATTTTTTCCAACTGCAGTTTTATTGCATGTTTCCTAGCTTTGCTTCCAATTTCTCTACACCCTTTTGAATTATTTTTCTGTCCATACTTCTGCTGGCAACATCTCCTCCTTTCTTCGTACATCCTATAAAAAGATCTAAATAAGCAGTAGTCTCCCTGATACTTCACAGGATATCTTCATATTTTGATAATTTGTCTGAATTTGGCAATCACTTATCCTCAATAGGAATTTGCTGCAGAAATTCTTCATGACAGAACCGGTATAGAGTCTTTTCCTGCTGTAAACCTTGCCAGATGGTAACAATGAACTGGATTCTAGATTTCTTGCTCACTGTATAAACAGCTTTTTCAGGTGAGGAATAGGAGTAGAGAGGTTAGTGGATGAGACATGTAGTGGATGAAGTGAACTGGGCATTGTGCAACAGTGAATACATAAAGTACATTTTCCACATGAGTGCATTTCCCCACAATGTTTCCATATTTGTGTACTTCACCCTTTAAAGTAAGTGTTCCTGACCTGCTGGGTGGCTCAACATCTTCAGGGACCATTACCTTGGAACTACAAGGGGTAAGGATGCTCCGAGAGACAGGAGGAGTATGCTGTGCCCAGGAGGGAACTGCCAAGCAGGACTATATTTCTTCTGCAAAGAAATAGTGGTTTTCATACACTGATGGCCTGATTTCCCCTTTTACTTGGTGTAGACATCTAAACTTGGTAAAACGCTGTCACTTCTATCCTGCAGTGACTTCTGCTTGATTGTACATGTATAAACACCTGTGTACCCTTGAACTGGTTTCAACTTTGCCTTGCAAAAAATACTAGTGCAGGAGAAAGTATGAACCTTTAGGCAGCCCAAGAAAGCCCATGGGGACGATGCTGTGCCTCTTTCAGAGGCCGGAAAAGCTTTCCAAAGACATCATTATATGGTCTCCCCACCATGACCTATGCACTCTGCTTTCCAATTTTTCTTTGTCCTCTGAAAAGTCATGCCTTCTATGCTCCTGCACAATTTTGAGTTTAACTTTCTTACCATTTTTTGCCGAGTCATATGGCTGATGGGTAAATTGAAGGCAATGTCATAGGTGCTGTCTGGAAAACAACAGTTTCCCTGGTTGCATCAGCACTAGTGTAGAGAGTTCATTCTACACCAGTTTCTTCCAGCTTGGAGGGGCTGGAAAGGCAGAGCAAATCCGGCTCCAGTTATATTTTTGTAAGCATCTACTCCCTTACAAAAATGAGTTCACTTCTGCACTTTGTCTTGTGTTACAACTGCTTTAACTTTGGTCTTCTGGTTAACTAAAAGTCTGTCTGTGTCTTTGGAAACCCCTCGAAAACCAGCAATCAATCACCAATCTTTCCCCACAGAACTTTGTAATTATTTCTGCATGTGAGTTTTGGCTGTGCTCCAACATTGAAATCATTATGCTGTTTCAGAGTGTAAATAAGTGGGACTGGATTAATAAATTGTATGAAACGTGGTGCCACACTTCATTATAATCCACTTATCAAAGTGGAAAAACCTTTTAGTACATAAAGTACATCTGCTTTTAATTTTCATTTTGATCTTTTCTTTGTGTGTTTTCAGACATAAATGTACCTTTTCAGGGAGGCTTTTAGTTCTTATGCCTGGCAGTTAAAGTTACTGCCAGAGATAGCAAAACAGAGCCTAGCAAATTTGGGATGTTTAAGGAAAAGTGTAGGACTGGATTATCCCCTCATAAATTGGGGTGCAGTACATCACAAGGAAATCTGGCATAAGTAAAAGCTAGATTTTTTTTTTCTTTTATGTTAGTGACTTTTTTGAAATTTCCATTTTCTTAGTGCAAATGGTATCATTTTTACTTACAAAACGTGTTTCAGACAAGTGAATTTTGCCTTGAGTCACTGTCATTTTTCCAAGATAAAAGAATTGCTTTTGATAACAGTAGTGAAACCCACCACTTTGAGAATACAAACATACATTGTCAGCCACATGAGACTGCCATGTTCATACCATGACTTTGCACCAAGCGACCACCGTCCTCATCATCCATTTCCTTCACTGACCTCTCTTGCAAGCCTTAGATCCAATAGCTGTTGTCGAAGAGATTGGCCTCTGTCAGTGCCTGAATTCTGTCCCTTTAATGAGGAGACTCCTGTATTTTATGCAGGTTAATCCAAAGTATTTTTGTGCTCTTGATACACTACTTGTAAGCAATGATATTTCAGTTCATTTGAATTTGTATTAAATAGCAGCTTGCAGGAAACAAAAATTAATTCAATCTGCTTAGTACTACCAGGAAATTTGTTATGAAAATTGAACTAGAACTCTAAAAAAATCTGTGTTCAAACTTGCCATTTGTGAAATTAATTATGAGTAGACCAAGGGGATTTCTATTCTGTTTTTCTTAAATTTATTGGATATGAGGGGTAAGGATACATACCATGGAGGGGCAGCTACCCTAATCCAGTTGTGAAATCTGGGTATAAATTATATATTAATTGGTCTTTACTTTTCACCGAGCACAAGTTTTCAAATGACAGTTGCAGCAATTAAGCAGAATGATCTTTGAAAGTAGGATCAAATAATTGGATTAATATCTTGGTGGTGATGTATTTATGCCCCAAGATACCTTTTTTCCTGTGGTCCTGTGCTTCTTTTTACAGTTTTGTTCTCAGTGGCCAACATTATTTGGGCTGAAATTTGACATACTTGATTTTATCTGAATATTCATTCCCCTACGAAAATTTGATCCCTTCAAGGTGTCACTCTGGCATATGAACTATGCGTTTGAAAAATTTTTTGTGTTTTAGAAGATGACTAGTCAGTTCATTTTTAACTTCCAGTGGTAACTTTTTATGTGTTGAAAATTTCAGATGCAGATCAAGTCATCCAAGGCTTTAGTTGTTCAAGACCTAGGATGACTTCAGTGTGAAAGGTTTGATATATTTCTGAGGTACAGAAAATTGCGTTCCTACTGAAAAGGTGCAGTAATGAAGGCATGGGTCCAGCGCCCAGCAGGGCAGCTGTCACCTAGAGGCCAGCTTTGCTCTTGCTTTGAGGTCATTCTCATTCTGGTTCCATGACTGAGGTGTCAGATCCAATATCCCTGGCTGAAGGAGGCCATGACAGTGTTACTTGTGAGATCATCTCCGATAAAATTTGGAGTAGTTAGACAAAGCTTTGATTCATCAGTGGTTTTGCTGCCATGTGAGACTTTGCTCAGCCTCTTGAGGTCAAATAAGTAAACAAAGGGTGAAGTAGATGTTTCCAGGTCCCATTCAGGGACAAGGGCCTGTGTATTTGCAGCCCAGAAATTCTGCACCTGCTTCTGGAAGTGGTGCTTGGAAAGACCTGCTCATCGAATTAAAGATAGAAATAGCAATCATAATAATGTGTAATACCCTTTCTGCTACTTCATTTACACTTTTTAAGTTTCTACAGTATTTTAACAGTAAATATACTGTGAAATTTCGTTATAATTGTCAGATCTTCTTTTTTCTACCCCTAAACCTCTTTTTGTTCTCAGTATTTCTTTAGATTTATCTGGATAACTGAGAGCTGAGGTTCCTGATAAAATAAATGAATGGAGAGAGAAAAAGAAGGAAATAAATAGGCAGACAAGTACTTATTTCAAAGCATAAATCAGACTCCTCCTCAAAAAAACAGCAAACAAATGCAGAGAACTTTTAAGTTCACTTTGGTGAGCATCTGACATTACTTTGGTCAAAATTTCTGTATTTGTAATCCACTAAAAGGCTCTGTTGTGATAGTATTGCCTGCAGCCTTTAAATGAAAATTATTACTGACCAGAGGAAACTACTTGTCGACGTATGTGATGGCAATTTTTTTAATTGTTGCTATTATACATAATAATATTCATTATTATAATTTTACCATATTTCCAGGCTGAGCTGTAGTAAACTGTACATGAAAAATGCAAGAGAAAAATATGCTTTGAAGATAATGTGTCATTCACACAGAATAAAATTTATGATCTGCTGAGCATGCTAAATGCAAGAACATAGCAGAGTTGAACTTCAAATGTTTGCAAAAAACCAGAGGGTAGCTAGTTTAAAAAAAAATAACAGAACATTTTTCACGGATTTCAAGAGTTGGGGAAAGTTTTACTTTGTGAAACAAACTGCCTGTTTTTCTAGTAATATCGTATATAAATAGCATGCATCTATTGAAGGAGTTAGACTGGAATTGCAAATTATAAAACAGAGTTGCAAAACCACAGAATTAATATCATGAATCTTATTTTTCTATCTGTCCTATGAGAAGTTCTCTCTTAGTTTCCATATTACTATTGCAAAGACAGTTTGATGTTGATACACTTATGTATCAGCACAATGGTGGGGCCAACTAAGCAGTTTGAAAGAATGACTAGAGTACAGCAGGCTATGTATGCTTACAAATACAAATAATTTTATATAGGTGAATATTTTCAGTATAATACAGACTGAAGGAACATGCCTCAGGGAACCCTAGACTCATCCAAAAATCATTAAATTACCAATTAGTGCTCCATATTGCAGAATATGGAGCACCTCCACACCCTCTCAAACATTCCCTTGGATTAATTTGCTATTTCACGCAAATCTTGCTTTGCACTGTGTACTTCCTGAAATCCAGTTAACAGGTTATTCTGAGTTGAAAGGGACCCACAACTCTCAAGCAAGCGCCCACCTAGGGATCAAACCCACAACCCTGGAGCCATGGGCACCACGGTCCATCCATCCAAGCCTCCCACCATCTAGACCATGTCACTNGGGGTTGTTATGTCCAAATTGAACAATCCAACACTTGGACTTGTTAAATCCCGTACCATTAGACTCTGCCCATTTCTCTAGACTATCAAGGTCCCTCTGATGGGCCCTTCTACCCTCTGGTAGTTCCGACATTTGCCCCCAACTTGGTATCATCTGCAAACTTGCTAATGATGGACTAAATTCCCCCGTCCATGTCATCTATGAAGATATTAAACTGTGCCGGGCCAAGCACTGATCCCTGTGGGACTCCACTAGTGACCGATCACCAGCTGGATGTGGCACCATTTACCAACACTCTCTGAGCTTGTCCATCCAACCAATTCCTAACCCAGCACAGGATGCTCCTATCCAACCCATGCTCTGAGAGTTTCTTCTGAAGCTTACCATTGGAAACCATGTCAAAGGCTTTGCTAAGATCCAGGTAGAGCAGGCTACTACATCACATGTGTGAATGTAGCCGATTGGTTGGCTGCTTTTTATCAGTAAAAATGGAAGGACATTTCAGTTGGAATTTAAGATTTTTCCATAATGCTTATTTAAAATGTCTTTCCAGACCTAGAGTTGGACTAGATGATCCTGAGGGTCCCTTCCAACTCAGAATAACCTGTGAACCTTTTAGACTGTCTCTTGTACACTGAAATTTTCCACTAAAGTGCTTCGAAATTTGTAGTATGTCAAGAATGCCTTATCAGATTTTTAGCATGGGAAAGAAAAAAGTAGATATCATGCATGCAACATGATCTCTTGTAAATCTGTCACATGTACTGCTCTGCAGATAACAGCATCTAGAGACTTCAGTTAAAATTTAAACCAAATTGAAAATTTGAAAACTTGCTGTGAGAGAAAATGCTGTAAAGCATTAGATGTGTGATTTTTGTCAAAACTACATCATCTAAAGCTCTAATTCTCACTCTCTGTATCACTGTATCCATTATAATCTAAAATCAAAAGCAATTGGACTGAAAACTAGTCTCAAAACAGAAACAAAATGATTTCTCTCAGTAACAGGATTATTTTGGTATTTGTAGGTATTTTTCCTTGGTTTTCCTCCTAAACAGATTTCCAGTGCTGTGTGATTTCACCGATTCAGAAATGCTTTGCAAACATCAGATACTTTTCCTCTTCTTCTTCTCTGCTGTCTAGCATCAGTCAGCATTTCTTTGACCATGTGAAGGGGCAGTTATCACATAATCCATCATGTGGCCATGTTCAGACTTCCAACAAGCTGAACTGAAAGCTTGCTTAGCTCTTTGGGATTTCAGGAGGCCCTGGCTGTCCTTTGTGACCAATTGTTGAAGTGGCTGGTTGGTACAAGCTCTGGTTTTTGTGGAGGTGACAGTAGGAGCCCTGGAGATTGTTTCCGGACCACTTTGGTGCACAACTTGTGTTGGTGGCTCAGTCTGTCTGGATAATGGGATGGCTGGAGCACCAGGCACAGGCTTGGAGAGACTTTAAAAATTCTGCAATATGTTTTAAGCGTGGCATAAGAAAATGTGCACATGGACCTCAAATGTGATCTGTTTACAAATACTTCCATGCTCACTTGTCTCACTGTTGTTAGCAGGTCATTAGCTGGATGGTTTCTGCTGCAGAAAATAGTAATCTCTTTTGGGTTACATCCCATCCTCCCTTGCCAAATTTCTTCTCTCTCCTTGATCCCTCTCAACGGTGCCCTTTCAATCTGTCTAAAATAGTGAGTGAGAACCATTTTTATAGCTTGTCATCTCCTTTGCCAGGATCAGCAGACCAGTCCAATTGTTTTTATTAACTTGGTCTCAGCCCAGTGTGAAAGCAAGTTTTCAGGAGAATACAAAGAAGGCGACAGTCTCCATTTCAAAAAGCATTGGATTCTGTGCTCTTACGTGTGTGTAGAGAGTGCATAACAGTATGGCAATTTGAAAAGTTTTGCATATTGAGCATCAGGGGACATAGCCCTCCCTGCTCCCCTTTCAGAAAAAAGGGGAATCATCTTCATATCTGTCACCGTTGGAGGAAGTTAATCTGTGAGCACCAATGGGATTTGTAGATCCTGCGGGATGTTTTTATCCCTGTCATCATTAATTTTAGTATACTTTACTTTGATATATTAAGTCAGATTTAGCCATACTTTTGACTGCAGTGTAAATGTGCCCTATGAAATCACAAGTTACTGGCTGAATGGAGGAAATAATACATTTAGAAGGTAAATGAGAAGACTGAAGGAAGAGTTACAGAATAGGAGATGACTTGAGGATGGAAGTAGGTAAAGAAAATGGTTGGAAAATAAATTTTATTGAAGGAAAGAAAAAGGAGGGGAGAGTAGAAAGTAAACTTACAAGTAGACTTACAAAAATATCATTAAAATGGTAGCTAAAAAATAAGCCAGTAATATAAAAGGATAAAGCAACTGAAAGATATCTTGGGATCTAAAAGCAGCAGAAGGTAATTTAGAATGAGAAGCAAGCAGGAAGTATCCCAGATGTGATGAATATTTTGCCAAAGTCAAAACAAATTTTAATTAAGCTTGTAATTTATTATAAAGGAGGGAAAGCTCTAAATTCTTTTTTCAGGGAAGGACTTAAATTATACCCATGCTATAAGAACACTGTAATAATGTTAATAATAGACCAGCATTGTCATCTTGAGTGATTGTCAGATACAGCCTTTGTCTGCAGCCCAAAAGCATGTTGTCTGGGAATAATAGGTGCTGTGGAGTAATATGGGAGATGGACTCTAAAGTCAGACTGAATTTTGGGAAATCCTGAGATTCAATATGTGAAACACAAGCCCTGAGCATTTGCTGTATAAAATGTATAATTCATGTCTAAGTTCTGTACCGTGGCTGTGGCATTTATAAGCCTATTCTGCACTACACATCAATCTCAGCATGAGGAATCAAGTTTATTAGTTTACTGTGGTCAGACTGGACTGGTTTAAACAGAGTTGAGGAAGTTAATTATCAAATGTCTCAGGTGGGTCTAGCAATAAGTAACTAGTTATGGAGAGAGGGACTCGCTGTGGCTGCAGCCTTTGGAGCGCTGGTGGGGGACGGTCCCGCCATTTCATGTGGATGGATGGCCGGCTGGGAGGGACTGCCCTAATCTGTTTCCCAGGTTGTTTGAACCAGTTCAAGAGCAGTAAAACAAGGTTATGTAATTGACATGTGATGTAGCCTAAAATAGTGACTGCAAACATAGGCTGCTGTTGCTGGGCAGTTGTCAACTGCTTAAAAAAAGAAAAAAACCCAGCCATCAATTCAGTAACAAATGGACCTTTGAAATGAAAATGCAGTTCTGATTTCCATTGACTAGCAGGCATTTTCTTTTTTTTTTAATTGTAAGAAATAGAGGCTTTGTGAAAACTGAAATTTTAAAAGAGATCCATCATTTTACTTATCGTACTGATCTGTCTGAGAGTACCTGTCTGCTGCAGATGGTGAACGGAAAATCTCAGGTATATGCAGTTAGTTTCTTGGTGCTGTGATACGGCTCCTGTCAAATAGGAGTCCTTTTCTGTACATGGAAATCATTGCGGCAAGTCTTAGCAGTAATTTAATTTGTATACTGGCCATTAGAAGGTGGAAAGAGTTTATTTTTGTTAATCAAAAGAGCTTAAATGAATACAGAGACAACATCCATTTCACAAGATCTGTGATGGTTCTGAAGCTGGTTGAAAGGAACACATCACATAGCTCAGTGAGCATGAACGACAGGTTAATGTGCAGATTACGTGATTTCTTGCTCTAGGAGACAAAGCCCTTCATTAGGGCTATATCAGAAAGCAGGAAAACCTGATGTTAAATTCTGTTTGCTGACCAGATATTCTCGAGGTGGGAGGCTTCCCTTAGAAAATCGTAGTGACTGTCACAGGCTTTCCTTCAGCAGGGAAGGCCTGTCACTCAGGTTGGAAGGGATGCACAAGCTGTGCTCTTGCAGCCTGATAGGCTGATGAGTAAAAGGGAAGGGACGGAGTTAAAAAATTCATGTTATGTATTCCATAAGGCTTTTATCTGTATTATTGTTACTGTGGAGATAATATTCCCAGTTAGAAAATACAGAGAAACTAAACACTTATTTCAGCCCAGAAGCTGCAAAAGGAATCCTAGCTCTGACGTGCAGGTCTGCAAGGCAGGGCTGGAACTGTCTTCCAACTCCTTTCTCCTCAAACCCTGAAAGAAGGCTTGCCTTTCAGGCAGCGTGCAGGAGGAAGACAACTTTGCCTGCGATTTTCTGAGTCAAAGTATTAATTCTCATTGTGGAGGAAGAAGGAAAATTTTATGGGTTTTAGTGTGCTTCAGTGAGATGCTATTTTAAAAGCTGAGGATTTTTCAAACTACATACTACAGCTGTGTTTGGTCCTCAGCTGCTGCTGCTGCTGTTGCTGTTTTCTCACTTTCCTCTCCTTTTGTGAGGCTTCCGCAATCACATCTTTGTTTTGGGACCCAAAGCATGCTGGTTTCAGCTATTGTACCTAGACTGCATTTTGGACTTTCTTCTTCCCTTTCTCAGTAGATGTTGCCGTGAGTGTGTAGCTCTAGCAAAGGACAAAAGATAGTTGCCTGCCCAGCTAAAATCAGGGGGGGTGGAAAACGTGTGGAAGGCAGTGATGCTGCAGAAGAGGAGCTGGTCATTAGTGGCACACAAGTGAGCATGAGTCAACAACCTAATGCCATTGCCAAAAGCCATCTCTGGTCCAGGATTGTATTAGCAGGGCTGTTTTGTTCAAGATGCAGGAAATAACCATTTTATTTGCCTTAGTGATGGTGAAACTCACCAAGAAAAATGCACCCTGTTTTATGAAAGAAACTAGAGGAGAATAAGAGGGATGACGACAGATTTAGAAAACATGACCTATGAGGAAAGATTGAGAAAACTGGATTTGTTTAGTCCAGCAAGGAGATGGGGAACATAAATCTTTTGATAGACAGGAGGTTGTTGTGAGAAGGTGGTGATCTATTACCCTGCATGTCTTAGGGGGAGTGTGAACATCTCTTTCAGTTGCAAAAAATATTCCCATTAGGGTGAAATGTAAAGGAAAAAAACACAGTTTCAAGGGAGGCTGATCACTCGCCTAATCAGGTAGGGCTTATAGGAAAGCTGCAGAATACCTTTCTTCAGAAGATTTTAATACAAATATAAACAAAAGAAAAAATCTGCCTGAACTGTGAAGGTAGTCTTATTGTGCTTCCATGAGTGGGCTTGAATAAAACAGTCTTTGGATCCTCTTCCACTTTTTTTTTTCCTTACAAAATTGAACATTTGAACATAGTAGTTACTATTTTAACAGGAGAGCAGAAATGTAGAATACTAGTTAATGACTTGCAGTTCCTGACTCACACTTCAAAAAACTGGGGGGAGGGGGGGGGGAATTTTTTGGAGGAAGATAAAACATTTGGAATAGTTCAGAAATTTCTGTAATTTTCTGATTTTGCCATAGACAGTAACAGAAATAATACTGAAAGAAATATCTGTATCCCATTGCTTTTGCAGCCTTAGTTGTGTGGAAGTATGGTAGCTTTTGAAGAGTGCAGCAGTGCCCTGCACACATACGTAAGTTCATCTTAATCTTAGCAAGTCAAGTTTTCGGGCTCGAACACTGTGGTGAAGTTTTAAAATGAGGAACTGCACAACTTCTACTGTATCCTAATTCATAGGCCGAAAAAGAAAACAACTGCTTTTCTCCCCTCCTTTACTGCTGAATTTTGCTTATTCAAGAAAATGCAGTAAAGGGGAAGCCTGAATTTCATGAATACTCCCTTTTCGTTTTCTTCTGTCAGACGGTAAAAATCAGGGAACCAAATAGTCTCTGGAGTTGAGGAAGCTGGAAACATTAAAGTATTTTTGTGTGCACATTTGGATGTGTCATTCTGTGATGTATTGTGGCACAATAACCTGGAAAATGCAACTTCAGTTTTCCTGTAGCTCTTCTGCTAAAAGGACAGATCTCACTTTCTTGTAAGTGTGTAACTATGTAGTACCTATGCATCCTTTATTTTGCACAGAAAATTTTCCTCACATGTTTTGTAACTCGGTATTTTAGATGGAACAAGAATTAGCTTGTGTAAGTGCATTTAATGATGGCATATGTAAAAATTTCTTTCATCTTAATGCATTTAGCACATGGGAGATGAGAATCAATACCTACTCTGTCACTTCCCAGCCCACTTGTGGGTGATTGAACGGGATAAAAAGAACAACTGGATTAAGCTAAATAAAAACCACACAAGCAGATCGATACATCTCTTGAAAGAGTTGGAGGTCTACCACCACAGAAACGTCAGCCTCTTTTCAGGGCAGTTTCCATCACCTCACTGAGATCCTAGAGGTCTTAAGGGTGCTGTATCAGTTTGTTATGTAGGTTTATGTTCTGAGTCTGTAATTGAGGGGCCTTAGAGAGGCGAATTGTACACAAATGGGATATACTGATTCATTCTGAGTGTCTTTGCCTTGTTATCTTACTTTACAGAATTGGTTTTACTTGAAGCATATGATTTCATGGAAATCTGAAGCTGGTTTTTTTTCTGTAGATGGCAAACTTTTTTACTGAAAATCTGCTCATTATGATCCAGTGACTCGACTGGTCGACGACAAAAAGGCTGTGGATGTTGTGTACTTGGACCTTAGCAAAGCCTTTGACACGGTTTCCCACAATAAGCTACAGGAGAAACTTGTAAAGCACGGGCTGGAAAGGAACATTTTATGCTGGGTCACAAACTGGTTGGAAGGGCGAGCTCAGAGGGTGGTGGTGAATGGTGCAACATCAGACTGGCGGCCAGTCACCAGTGGAGTCCCACAGGGGTCAGTGTTGGGCCCAGTACTGTTCAACATCTTTATCGATGACATGGACGAGGGAATTCAATCCATCATCAGCAAGTTTGCAGATGATACTAAGCTGGGGGCAAATGTTGAACTGCCAGAGGGTAGGAAGGCCCTCCAGAGGGACCTTGACAGACTGGAGAGATGGGCAGGCTCCAACAGTATGAGGTTTAACAAAACTAAGTGCCGGGTTCTTCACTTCGGCCATAACAACCCCATGCACCGCTACCGGCTGGGGGAGGAGTGGCTCGAGACTAGTGAAGTGGAGAGAGACTTAGGTGTACTGATTGATAGGAAACTCAATATGAGCCAGCAGTGTGCCCAGGTGGCTAAGAAGGCCAATGGCATCCTGGCCTGCATCAGGAACAGTGTGGTCAGTCGGTCCAGGGAGGTTGTCCTCCCCCTGTACACAGCGCTGGTCAGACCCCATCTTGAGTACTGCGTGCAGTTCTGGGCTCCCCAGTTTAAAAGGGATGTTGAGCTGCTTGAGAGGGTGCAGAGAAGGGCAACGAGGATGGTGAAGGGACTGGAGGGCAGGCCCTACCAGGAGCGACTGCAGGAACTGGGACTGTTCAGTCTGGAGAAGAGGAGGCTCAGAGGGGACCTCATTGCTGTTTACAGCTACCTGCGGGGAGGTTGCAGCCAGATGGGTGTGGACCTCTTCTTCCAGGCTGACGACACCAGAACGAGAGGGCACAGCCTCAAGCTACGCCAGGGGAGGTTTAATCTTAACGTTAGGAAGCGGTTTTTCACGGAGAGAGTAATTGCATATTGGAATGGGCTGCCCAGGGAGGTGGTGGAGTCGCCATCCCTGGAAGTGTTTAAGAGAAGACTGGACGAGGAGCTTAGTGACATGGTCTAGCTGGGGGGTGTAGGGCTGGGTGACCCTGGGCCCCTTCCGGCTCAGAGTGGCCTGCTAGACTGTGAGGCATCTAGGTTGGTATTACGCTCCAGGATGTGCTCTTGGTCACTGTACGGGTATTAGATGATGAGTTGGACTAGATGATCCTTGTGGGTCCCTTCCAACTCATAATTTTCTGTGATTCTGTGATTCTGTGATTATTATTTTATAGCTGTATTCTACATAGAGGGTTTGCTGGAATGTTAATCTATTCTGTTTCCTTAAGGATTTTCAAGTTACTTCCATTAATGCAAGTATTAAGATGTGTGTGGTTATTGGAATTGTTTTTTAGAAATTAAAAAAAGTGGGAAAGATGATGTTTGCTCTTTGGAAAGCAACAGATAAGAATTCAGTATCTACTCTGTCAAGATTCTATACTATACATTAGTAGTCAGATATGCATGACTCAAAAATTGATCAACCTTTACTGAGTTATTTTTTCTCAAATTATGTGGTCTAGAGTAGATAGGTCAGAAAGCAATGTTTTCGGGCTGCCTAAACCATTTGAAGGATGACCTATGGAATATTCTGCTATTGTGGGAATCCTTCTTATGAAGTCATGTTGTGACATTGTTTGAACAAATAAACAGTTATAGCACGTTTAAGAATGCAACCCAAGTCATTATCCTGGAGTACATAGGTGTTAACTTCTTTGTATTAGTCCCCTTAGCTTTTTAAAGCAGTAGTGAAAAAACTTTGACTTAACAGGTGTATAGTTTGGTAGAGCAAACTGCCTTCAGGGTAGTTCTGCAGTGGGGCTCATTTTGCAGTGTTAGAGCTGACTTGTCATATTAATAGCCTGCACCCGCCTGTGGAAGCCTAAAAATGGTATTGCAGTACTCTGTGATGTACAAAGGACATTGTACGAGCACTGAGCGATTGTACCTGCATTCCTGGCAGAAAATAACCATTTTTCCCCTCTTCTCACAAAACAAAGATAACATGCCAGTGTTTGTAAGGGCATATAAACCACCTTTATGCTGTATACTATCATTTTGAATGCTTTTGTTCTCTCCTTTAATGTTATTTTCATGCTGGCTGTGTGATAATTCTTTAGGAGATGTGCTCAAGTCAATGCAGAGCAAAAACATAAATAAGAATTAAGTTGACTCTTCTCTTGTGTATCTTTTTTTATAGATCACACCATAAAATAATGTGTGATAAGCAGGGTTTCATTCTCTGATTAGCTGAGAACTTCATCTTTTTCTTGTTTAGCAGGCCTACTTAAAACCCAACTGATAGATATTGGTGCTGTCACTATATTGTACAACTTTATGCCTGGTGTAACATGTATTTTCCCTAAGTTTTATTCATTTTCATCTATGTCACAGTGCTAGGTAAAGTTCCTTAATAAAACCCCTATTTGTCCATCTGCTTGTTTTTTAAGCATCTAAGGCATCATCTAAATGAAGATAACTTTGTGGTACTACATGATTTTTTTTTTTCTTAAATAAGATGGCTTTTCTTCGTGGGAGATGCATAGTGAAGAGATTCAAGAAACAGCGCAAGCTTCAGTTCACTGTCTAAATAAACTACATTGGGTAAAGGCAAAGAGAAGTCATGTGCAGAGACAGAAAATTACTTACCTGAAGTTTTAAGGCAAATTTCTAACAGAGTCCAAACCAAAAGCCAGGTCTCTTGTGTCCCATGAATGATCTCTTTATCTTTCCAAGGGGAAGCATATATGTATTATGGACAATATCTTGGACATGTATTTTATACCTCTTATCCTACAGCATCTCTGTCCCCTTATCAAGCTGCATCTTTGCTCCCCAAATGCATCGGCCACTGCTTCATTTCAGTGAGTGCAGCTCTGCCTGGACTTCTCCTCCCTTCCCACAGCTGCTGCTCGTTTCCATCATTGGCATTGACTTTAGAATTATTTGCACAGTTCTGGGGATTCTCCACATTTGTTCTGGCCACCCCAGATCCCTGCCTGCCATCAAGATACCTAAAATAATCTCCTCTTGCTTCTTCTGTCATGCTACACCAACCCCTCATGGCTTCCTTTACTCCTCCACATCAAATCCAAGCACCAAGCTTTGAAAAGTTCATGTGGTAGTGCCCTTGCCCTGAGACATTATGTGAGTTTGTTCCACCTGTGTTCCTCCCAGGGAATGAAATGCCTTTTGAGTCTCCGAGTTCTCAAATGCCAGCCTATTTCCCTGGTTGCCATCTATTTCTCTTCTGCTAAATGTTGTGCATTAAAAGCCTGCTGTCTCTTCAGGAATGCTTTTGTGGGACTTTACAGAAATGAGACAATACAGTTGTGGTTTAAGCCTGTTTTGGTCAACCATTCAAAAACCTTCTGCTGTATGGAAGTTAACTGGTTAAATCAGCAATCAAGCACTTGGTGAGCTGGTGGAGAAGAGTGAAATATTTCAGAAGAGTTACACTCTGCTGTGTATTTCTGCTTTATGTCCTGAACTTGTTGAACATGGTTACGTTTCAAATTATAAAATTGTCAGACTTCTCTGTGGTACAGCACATGTAAGAAGATTTGAAAAACCAATAGTGTGGGTTTTGCTGAAAGAAAAATACCAGTCATGTTCAGAAAAAAAGTCACTCTCTCTTGAGAGTGACACACCAGAACACTTTTCCTTAATTTAAAAGGGGGGACTATCATGGTAAGGGTCCATGATAACTCACAAAGTTCATTTGGGAAGGCTCAGGATTGAAATTTGGAATGTCTTCATTAATAAGAATCTTAAAATAACTGCAAAACAGCAGAGAAGAACAAATTGGAATTATGTAAATATATCCTCTAATAATACATTTTACTTTTGTTTATTCAGGACAGCACAATTACCTGTGTGCAGGAAGGAATGACTGCATAATTGATAAGATTCGGAGAAAGAACTGCCCAGCCTGTCGATTACAGAAATGTCTGCAAGCTGGAATGAATTTAGGAGGTAAGCAGAATATTAAGAGTTCGGTCTCTTAATTTGATTAGGTGAAAACATTGGAAATGTGTGGCCTTTTTATAGTTCTGGCAGCTGCATAAACTCAAAAGTTGAAGATGAATTATCCTAGCTAATGAATTCTATTGTCATTCTAATTCAGGTTTTAGAGATATGTATTTTATGGCTAAAAAAAAAAAAAAGAAAAGTGGGTGCTTTATGATGACAGTAATTTTAGAGGAATATCATCAGCTAAAAGTGTTAAGGTTTCAGGTATTGGGGTTTTTTGCAATGAGCGTTCTCTTGAATACTGAAAAACATTTTACACTATCGTGAAAGCAAATTCAAACATAGTGAAACCTCTCAATTTTTTTGCTACTGATTCAGCATTTATTTCTGTGACTGATAGCATGTGCCATAGTTTTGATCATGGTTGCTCCATTGTTCACATACCAACCACAAAAAGACAAAAATCTTCTTTTTAATTATTGAAAGTATTTTGAATCCAGTATGATAACAAAATTTATAATGGTTGTTTTAGTTCTTCAGTTGCAATGTCTGTGTGTTTCTGGCTGTGCTACCGTGGGCATCATGTTTCAAGTCATCTTCTGAGCAAATAGTATTACAACTCCGTTTTTCCCACCACTCTTATGTTTATTGTATTGACTGTGAACAGAAGTTTGGATACTGCTACAGATCCTTTCCCTGAAGTACAGAGTTACCTTTCCCTTAGAAAGTTTTCACTGTAGAGAAAATTACTATATGATCACATTAATCTCTCCTTGTATCATTTCTTACTTCACTATTTGCTTTTTATATTCCTGGACCTGTCCAAACAGTTGAGTTTAGTTCTACAGACAGATTTAGCTGCTTATCTTTCATAGGTTGCATACATAATCCCGGTTCTCCCTGCTGCCTGGTACCTTCTCTAGCTCCCAGAATTCTTTTTCTGTCTTGTCTCCTGGCAGAAATACTCAAACAAGCCACACCTTACTTTTTCGGAGAGTAGCCCTGTTAAGATCTCTTTCAACCCCTCTCCGAATTGTGAGACACTGTGCTGCCTCCTATGCCACTTACTTCATTTTCCCAAGTGAAAACAGGGCCAGATTGTGGCCTGCTGGGAAGGAGATGGCTTTTCCTGGGTTTTGATCTCTGCTATTGAGTTTAATAAACAGAAGCTCTTTGGTGGTAGCTCCTTCATCCCAAAAAATGATGCTGTTCAGAGAACCTCAGGGGCTGCTAAATCATGCTGTTGGACTCCCAGCCTTTGAGCCAGCCCAGCTCTGGCAGGAAATGTTGGTAGCTTAAGGATTTTTGCTGCTTAGGCCATCTGTCTCCAGGGGTGAACTCTGCATTGGGCAGCCACAGAGAAGCACCACAGCATTTCAGACTTAATTCTGTGTGCTGTTGCAAGGGATTTCTGATGTGGTGGAGATCATCACAAAAAAGGAGGTGGAAACTGTCAAAGGAGATATTAATGAGTATGTACTGGAAAATAGTAATTTTTGTATAAAATTCCAAAGTTTCGTATTGAATAAAGCTTTTTTCATAATTAGCTTTGATAGAATTAGTATGGTCATGTTATTTTGAAGAAACATTGTGGATTGAAGTTTCATGTGGTTAGCCTAGTTTGGCCAAGAACATATATTATCCCAATGAAAATGGGCTTTCACCTGTTTCTAATTTGGACATACAGGCAAAGTAGGCAAGTATTATTAGGCTGTATGATCACAGTATCACAGTGTTGATAAGGTTGGAAAAGACCTTGAAGATCATCTAGTCCAACCTAGGACTATAAGGAGCTGGAAAAAAATGAGTTTATAAATGAAGTTTAGTTTGAAGTCCTCTTTGCAGCACAATAGACTGTCTGTGGCTGTGTCACTCTGCACAGTGCTCTGCTCGTTGTGCAGTAGATCTGAGTTAAACCCTCACCCTCCAAAGGGAAACAAATGTAAACATAAACCCCAAACTGTATCAGAGGTACCGATGTGCTTTGACTAATGAGAAATGGAGTAAGATGTTATGCAGAAAGGCAGAAAGGTCATCAGCACAGCTCAGGGCTGAAATGTGTGCAAGTTGCTGAAGTCATGGANAAACAAAACAAAAAAAAAAAACCAACACAAAAGAACCCACACAAAACCTCCAGTTGATCAAGAAGAAATGTTGCCTAAGAAAGCAAGGCCTTGTCTCCCAAGGGCGGCAAAGGAACTTGACTCTCCTTTGCCACCCTCCCCAGGTACAGATGGGGGTGAAAGACCTCAGACGGCCACCCACCCAGCTCCTTCCAGTTACAGAGAGGGTTATGAAGCAAATTTTGTAGTTTGACAGTTTGAGATTGTCTTCCTACTGTTACTGAAGATACTAATCTTTGTAATGGAAAAGTGGAAATTGCAAATAGTCTTTCCGTATTTCTTGCAGCATATTTTCACAAAATCTCTGGTTAATCTACTGATAGTTTTTTCTTAGTTTTGGTGGATTTATTTTTTTTTTTATTATTTTTTGGTAATATGCTTTCTCATGATTTTTAAAATACGTAGTAAAATAGAGCGCCTTTGTACTCTGTCAAAGTCTTACAGGTTTGTTTTGATGGCGTATTCCTCTACTTCCCAGCATGCTAAATTTTTTTTTCTAAATTAAAAAAAATATTTTGATATGTGGCAACATGCCAAGATTAAGCACCTTGTAAAAAAAAAAAACCCTTGTAATTCAGTGATACAAAATACACCTTTTCATAGATGCTCAGCCAAAACAATTTGGCAGTTTTATTGTTTACCTTCTCCTTTTGGAGCATTTTCCAAGCTCTTATATCCTCTAATAATCTTTAGAAAATTATTCATTAAGTCAGCAAATAATTTACCTAATTATGTTATTTTCTCAATTTTTGATTTGATTTTATAAGCAGCATCTGCAACCTGTAATTTCTGCAAAGTTGAAGTTGCCAAACATGACGTTAAATCATCCTCTTCATTTCTAGAAAGTATGTGTGTGCACTGCAGTCAGACATACCTCCTTTGGCAAATAGGACTCCAAAACTTTTTTGGGAATCGTATTTTGTTTGTTGTTTTATTATCTTTTTTTTTTACTCCAGTGACATATGCTAGGCTTAATTATTGGAAGAGACTCAGTGTGAGCAACTGCACTGTGAAGGTATGCTGGCCCATTTTCGGTTTCTGCTCTTTTCAAGATTCTGTAATTAATTTTCAGTTAATTATGGACCAGAATGAGTTCATGCATTGGGAAGTTTCTTCCAGCATACGCTGTGATCAGGTTTGGCAAATCTCTCACTTTCGCACGAGACATTTTTATTTGACTCCCACCTTATGCGGCTGTTCCTTGGTTGTGTCTGTCCCCATGNAATATTCTGTGTGTGATTCTGTGTGTCTTATGCCACCACCAACTGCATCCTGTAATGCAGCAATCCCTGGAATGTATTGCATTGCAGCCAGGGTGGCACAGAGCCTTCTGGTGTCATTCCTGCTGTGTGCTGTGCTCTGTGCTGAAACTGGGAGAACTGGGCATATTTTGTATGGTGTCACTTCCCATACCAGCTCCCTTTGGTTGACAGGTTGGTCCTTGCCCCTCTGATGTGCCCTAGTAGCTGGGCATCCTTCCCTCTTCTGTGGAGAGATCAGAGAAGATTCCTCTTCTGCCCTGTGATGTGCCGTATGTGCAGGGGGCACAAAAGAGTGTTGGAAGGGTTGGTAACAGGCAGGACTGCAATCTTTTCCTGCCTCAGCTCCCACATGAAACACTGCTGAGACTCACCAGCACTGGTCTTCCACAACAGTGAGAAGCAGCTTGTTGAAGGACCCTTTGGATCTCAGAGGGACATAAAATAGATTTCACCTTGCAAATTACATAGTTCATCATTCTGTCTGCAGAGACTGCCTGTGAAATCTGAGTCTTGGGTCTGCATACATTTACATATGTAAGACACTTCATGCACAAGATGCTGTGTGATTTGTAGTCTTCACTTGCAGATACCCTTATTTTTCATACATTAAAATATCTCAATAATCTGAAAAATAGGTTAATTGAGAGAATCAGTAATAAGATACAGTACTTCACCTTTTTGCCCAGCTTTCAATTTTATTACCCATACTAGTAGGGATTTAAAACTGCAGTATTATTTTCAGTTACTAGAGCTTATCTGGTTTTTATTATCCTTGTTCCTATCTTTTAGAGAAAAACGAAAGCAAGAGGGAGAAAAGCGAGAGAAAAAATCTCTGTACTAGGAAACAAAGGAAAACTTAAATACAGCAAAAACATATCATCTTGGTTTTCTTTAAACATTTCTACTAATCAAAAGTTCATAAATTTTAAAGGAAAATAAACCCCTCTGTGTAAGAAACAAGAAACTTGAGATGTATGTATGGTTAACTTTTATTTTTCATTTAAACATTAACTGCAAAGTATTTTGAAATGCCATTAACTTTAATGTATTTTTATTAGCATTTATTATGTAGCATTTTCTTCTGAGGGAATCTAGTCAATATTTTTTAACTTGAACGTTCAGCTGGTTTTGTGTCAGTTTTTCCAAGAGGCATCTACAACTATCAGTGATATATTAAAGATATTTGTGGCTTCTGTGAAGTGAAACCTCATGTTGTCATTTTTTCTCTCATTTTAGCTGAACAACTTAGTTGTGGTACTTGTTCCTACCAGTGTCTAGATGATCATCAGTATTTTTTCAGAGAACATTTTTATTTTTCTTGGTATGACAATTTCAGGAAAAATTTGCAGTAGATAAAAATCCATCAAGCTGTGAAATTGTGTTAAAATCTATGATTGCTCTTGGCAGAAAAGCAAAGTATTGGTTTACCTACTTTTATTTGCATGTCCATATATGCTGCTCTTGTCCTGCTCTCTTTGTGACCCTCTAACTTTTCAACTTGAGCTATGCCAATGAATGAGATTTTGAGATTGGTTATTAGGAAAAATTTCTTCACCAAAAGAGCTGTCAAGCACTGCAAAAGGCTGCCCAGGGAAAGGGTGGAATTACCACCCCTGGAAGGTTTTGAAAAACGTGTAAATCTGATTCTTAGAGACATGGTTTAGTAGTAGACTTGGCAGTGCTGGGTTAATTGGTTGGACTAGATGATCTTAAAGGCGTTTTCCAGCCTAAATGGTTTTATGATTCTGAGAATATTATAAATAACTATGAGAGCGGTCACTTGCTACAACCATTAAGTAATTATTTGTGAATTATGATTAAATATGCAGAATTGTGAAGAGGACTAGTAATGCCAAAGTAATCTCTGACACACAGATTAAAAGCAGTACTGAAAGTGTGTCCTTGTATGTGGAATTTGCTGATGATTTTATTTCATATGTGAAGGCAGCTCAAGAAGGTGCACTTTGTCATCTGAAAGCACACAGTTCACATCCAACAATCCTTGATCAAACTCCTAATCAGGTTCGTGCTTTGTTTTTTCATGTTTTCCTGGTTCCAGCTCTGCCTTCTACATGCACTCAGTGGCCAGCAACTTTTGTCTTTTCTCCAAGAACAGCCTTTCAGGCTCTTGGCACAGGTCTGCTGAGCTACAGACTTCTCTGTTTTATCTGCTGGACTCTCCGGTGTACCATTCACAACATAACACCCTTGGCTGCCAGCCTGGCAAAGGAGCTGCAACTTTTCCTGGGCTCCTGCTGGGCGTATGTGTCGCAGACTGCCTCATGTCACATGGTGGTTCTGTGGGGTGTTGCCTGATTTTAGCTGTGTCCAGCACTCCTTGTGCAGAATCAGAGGTTGCTCTTTCCACAGTGATTCAGATTATTTCTATACATGGTGTCTTGTTTTGGTTTAAAACACAGAGTGGAGAAGGGTGATGGCAGTTTTCTGAGTGGAAGATTCAGGTCTTCCTGTGGTGCAAAACAACCTCCCACTGTTGTGCTGTTGTTGGATGATAGGACTGAAGCACAGCAATCCTTCTTCCTTGAATGCCATTTACCAGACATTCCCCGACAGGCTTGCTGGACCCCTGTGCAGTACCCATCAGCATTTTAACTTTTTTGCCAGTTGTCAGGGCTTCAGCTTTCACCTCCAGGGTGCACCCAGGGTAGATGACGCTTGTGGCCTCTTGTCTTCTCAGAAACAAGGCTGACGTTCCTTTTCCCTCTCTGTCCTGGTACACCACCTCTCTGTAGGATATTTACATTTAACAACCTGTTTTCCTGGAGAACTGAAATTAATTTTTATTTATCTTTATTGCTCATGAATTGTGAGTTTTGTTGAAACCCTCATTTGTTGCCTCCAAGTGTGCTTGGGAGCCTGGATTAGAGCAACAAGACTTTAAAACTTGGCTGGTGGGAACGGATTGAACTACTTAGTATTGTTTAATTAAAATATGGCTGTAGGGAGGGTTGAAAAGGAGGACAAGTTTTGCTTTATCAGCAAATATTGGTAGAGTGAAAAGGGAGATGTTCTGCTTTCCATGTCTGTGAAAAGCAGGATGAAAAGTCATGAGCAGCAAGGAAGATGCAAGTGAGGAGATGGAAAAGTACCTGTTTCTGTATGGCCAGGGAAGCACTCAAATAGGTGGTCTAGGGAAGTTTTGGAGTCTGCACCTTAAAGAGCAGATAAGACAAACATCTGAGTCATGAGGGTATAGTTGACTCTGGTCTGAACAAGGTGATGGATCATGCAACTGTCCCAGGTCTCTTTCAGACTATGATTAGTGTCAGGTAAGTGGTGTTAAACTAGATAATGTCTGTGCAAATCTAAAAATAAAAACCAAAAATGTTGTTTCAATGTACACAAATACTTCTTAGTTTTTGACATCACTGTTCTTTATTGTGTGAGGTACTCTCTATCTCTTTTCTCTGTGTCAGAGTATGTATTGAGCAAACAGTGGTGCTAAGACTATGCATGCTGTGTGCTCACTCTTCTGAAATTGTGTTGCTCTTTTGATTGTCTGCTATCTTGTCACTTCACAGGTTTTAAATTGACAAATTGACTCTAGAGATGTGGTTTACTCCAGTGATGTCACAAGGAAAATTTATTCAATCACAGATTATGCATTAGCACATTAACCTGTTGTTCTTTCCCCTTGTCTTCTCGTGTCTTCACAATTGCCGTAGAAACTTGTGTTTTGTTCTGAATCTTGTTTCCTGCTTCCCCCAAGCCCGCCCCCCACCAGTTCTCAAGTGGACAGCTTTCCAGTTTTAGTATCTGTGTTTTGCTAAAATAAATGTGAGATGTGGCAAGCATACGTGGCTCAAAAATCAGCCTTTGGAGTTCAATGTTAGTAGAAAGAACAGTTCACAGCAGGTTATGAAGGAAATGTTGAGCACATTTAAGGCTTAGAAATACACAACAGCAAGAAGATAGTGTTTAACAAAGAGGAAGGCAAGGTGAAGGCACTGAATGAAGTGTTTCTGAACCACCCATCTTACTGCAGATTGAGGCTCCTGATTTGTGTGCTTTTGTGCTTCTCTGCCATCAGTTTTTCCAGATCATACATAAGGACAATGTTAGAGAATTGTGTTTTCCCTGAAAAAGTGATTGATGTCACACACAGGGTGTTTTCACTAACATTCAGGGTGACTTATTGAAGCAGGAGATTAACATGATTATACTCTTTTTTTTTTTCCCCTTTTTAATGGCTAATCATGAACTAGACGGTGAAAAATACGGCCAAGTTGACTGCAGACGATAAACAGCCAGCTTGTATTGCACAGGTAGCATTGCTGTTCCAGGAAGCATAGTAGATAATTTCTAGAAGTTGAGGGACAGGCCAGCAGCATTGAATGCATTTGGAGTAAGGTCGCTGGACAGAAATCTGAGTTGATAAAAACTGGGGATATGGAAGTCACACAGATGAGACAAAGAATCTTAAAATTTTTGTTACTTGGGAAGAATTCATGTGGGAATGTGGTGCATTGCAATGTAACCGAAATGACCACAAAGGGAAGTGCAGCACTTAAAAAGCTTAGTTCTAGCTAAGTAGTGCAAGAACGAAAATGAATCATTAAAATCATGACACACTTTAGTGTGGAGTAGACTTGTAAGCCATCGAGATACAGGATAAGAGGTGCTGTGTCAGGGTTTCATTATCGACACCTTGGAAGAACTCTGAAAAGCTTGTTGAGAACCCATGTCTCCAATAAAATATGGAGAGGAAATTTTATACATGGTACATATCTACAGAACTTGTCAGGGACAATGAAAATGTCTTAGTGTTGTGATCGGGATGAAGGGCACATAAATCATGGAACAGAGAGCATTGGGTGTCAACCCAAATGAAAGCAAGAGAGAAGACATGGATGAGGAACTTCTGCAAAAGGTTAGACAAGAATGGATATCTTTGGAGGAAGGTTGTTGCTTGGTACAAGGCAGAAACCAGTGATCATAGCCAAGGGTTTTCAGTCTGGTACAGTGGAAGATGGCAAAATCTGTTCTCCAAAGTTTCCTTCACTTTTTAAATCAATTTATTACCAATGCTTGCAGTTCAAGCTGCTGATGTTTCATTGCTACAGGTGTTGAAGTGTTGTAGGTGACAAATACTGGAGTTGTAGGTGGTAACCTCCTCTTCAAATTTCTTGTTGACCTGTCTTTAGCTCTATTTGATGGATAGTCAAAAGCACTGATGCATTTACTAGACAATGCTTAGCTCCCAAATGACTGTCTTTGCTATACATTAGAAAAATGAATAAATAATCAGGAAAAATGAGTTTTGGATGCATCTGAAAAGGACTGATTAAGATTGGCTTTCATTAACATTATAATTTTCTTTTGTGAGCTTTTTTTAAGGCTTTGTTTATTGGATGATTTAAATATTTAGTAAATACATTTCTTTTGAAATTAATGAAGAAGTACAAGAGGGAGTTTTATATACCAGAAATGTTAGCTGTGAGATTGTGTATGTCAGTATGGGATTTTATATGAAATATATGTGGGGAAAATTTTCATACTTTATCCATTTCTCATTAAAAAGCTTTATCAAAACCAGCTTGATTTGATTTTAACAGGAAACCACTAATTGGCATTTGGTGAAAGTTGTTCCCACACAGGGAGGAGTACCCCTATGAAACTGTTATTTTTCATTTAATTATCACTTTGAGGATTGCTGAGAAACAAGCAAATGTGTTAGACATTTTCCCTGACAACCTAAATATTCCTGTAAAATGCACTTTGGATCTCAGCTTTCTTTTGTCACTTTTGCCCCCTATCTCTTCACAAATGCTCAGCTTGAAGCTCCACACAACTGAAAAAGGGATTCATTCCCTCTGTCTCTTACCCAAACCCTCCCCAGTGCCTTGCCTTCTTAATTGCTGTGGACATCACTGTGCCACATGTCAGACAGGTAGGTAACCTGAGTGTCACCATTGAGTCAGACCTCAAAATGCTCAAGATTTGATCCAGGCTTTCACTTTCCTGAGATACCTTAGTTTTTTCTGTGATGGCTTCTGTGCTGTCTTTGGAAAACTGCTTCTTCATGCTACAGAGGCCATCCCTGCATGCAGATCTCTGTGGCTATGGATCCAGTGTCCTGGATCCCACGAGCACAAGGCAGCACACTGCAGGGGAATAGCATCTGTTCTGTGAGCTGTGTGCAAGCGCTGGTGTGAGGTGCCACCTCCCTCTAGGTGTTTGCATTTCACTGATCAGTAACTCAAGCCATAAGTGCAATCAGAAGGAAATTAGGACTTCTCATTCAAATATTATAAAATTTCTCATTAAGTGGACACATAACTACTCAAAATGGCACTCTTCAAAGCAGCTGTGAGGTGTTTGTTGTTATACTGAAAGTATGTATGAAGTATGGTCCAGCTAGGGGTTTGTTCTGGGTTTACTAGTAATATTAATAATTACATGTATAACAAAGAAGAGTAAATATGTAAATCTGCAGATCTGGAAATTCTCCTTTCTGACCAGAATCAGATCTCAAAAGCATTTTCAGTTCTAGTGTCTGAAACCAACATGATGGTGGTTTTGGTACAGTGCGGAGGGTAACGTTGAGAAGTGCAAGTTGAGGCATGAAGAAATGAGATACCTGAGAGCAGCTGTTGAGGGACTGCAGTGAAGAAAGGCACAGAGCTTTGTGATGATCGTAAGTTAAATTTAGAGTCAGCAACGTGAGATTGTTGCAAAAATAGGCAGGTCCTGGAATTATGTATTCTATTCCTTGTCAGAGCTGGCAAGTGGAGGCCTGATGTCTGGTTTCAGCGCTTCTGGGCAGAGTGGTGGGGATGGGAGAGCTTTGCAAAAAAACTGTGTTCCTGTGCTGGTTGGTGGGATTAGAAGTATCTATGTCCTTCCTGGAGTGAAGGACACATATCTTAATCTTTCTCAGAGTTGTCCAGTGTGGAAGTATCTGCTGTATCCCTTGATAACCTAATCTCTTTTTTTTCACAACAGGTGTTTCTTTACATTTTGAAAGTTTCCCTTAACTTCTAAATTGAATCTCCCTTCTTGAAATTTCTTACCCCATGCCTGAAGAGAGGTTGTACAGACTAGACCCTGCCCAAGGAAGAACAAGGATAATAAGAAGCTAAAGGGAAAAAAACCCCACAAACAACCAAAAACATAGACCCAGAAAGAAGAGTCAAAGAGACTAATTTTATTTTATTGTAGAAGGGAAAAACATACTAAGAAGTCCGTGATGCCAGTCTTTCAGTTCCAAAAGTGGTATGAAAGGGGACCTGAATGATAAATCCTTCTTTATAGCCACTGGGGGAATGATGAAATTAACAGTAGGAAGAATGATGCAACATTGGAGATGTTGGGAGAAAAGTGAGTGGTAAAGTGTTGGAGGAAGATGGGGGATATTGTGGAATTCCCCATCTTGGACACTAATAGCATACTGAGTTGGGCAAAGTACAGTTGGTCCTGCTCAAGGCAATAGGATAAACTGCTTCAGATATATTGTTTCTGTGTTTTACAGTCCTGTGCCAGAGCAGCATTTCGATGCATCATATGTTAGAGTCTGCTCCAAACAAAACAAAACACAAACACTTCTAAAATTGTCCCATAAGTAGGCAAAGAAATAAGCAGGGAATACGTATTTGCCTAGTTAACAGTCCATTCTATTAGTAGCTTAAATCCAACTAGAATAAAGAACCAAAATACATATAAGTGAACACAATGAAAGTAATGTATGGTTACATGAATGAAAATGCACATTAGAAGCTCTTTCTTCCATCTATGCTGTACCTCCCTCTTTGGTATGCCAGATGTGAACCAAGAACAAAAATTACATTTATGGGTAGGCCAGGACCTTTACAGGGTCTGACCAAAGACAAGTAAAATGTGACATTCCCATAGAACAGACTTGTCTTTAAACTGTCCAAACCTGTCAGATTAAAGTCTTACTTATTAATTAGTAAGCAGTTGTGAATTGTGTTGGCAATGCCAAACTATGTCATTGTTTCAGTTATGCCTACTATTTCATTCTACTGAATTCAGTCATTGGATTTCAGCTTATTCTCTAGTAAAAGCTTTTTTCTGCTGATGGAGGATAAGATATTAGGAAATTTTCATTGCTTTGTTAATTAGACTACTGATTCCTCAGGCTCAACAGGAAGTGATAGCATTTTCTGTCACTTTCTATCTCCTCTGGGTCACAGCTGTCAGAAACAGATTTTAAAATTTATTTTGCTGTGTGAAGCCAGGAACTTTGTTTTCTTCCTCACCAGCTGCAGTCTTCCTTTCTTTGCATATTTAGACCGACTACTTGGGCTCTTCAGCACACCCCAACTGCCACTGCAAAAATCACCTTTGAAAAGCCTCTGCTTTGCATGAATAAAGTCCTAGTGTGTCTTACATGATAAAGTAATCTTGTGTTCTCCTTTTAAGTCCCTGTACACCTTGTCCCCTCCTCAGCAGTTGCTTTTCTTTGCTTCCTGCCCTTGATCTATCCACTTAAAGTAGTGACTCATCCGCTTGTGTGCATGTCTCCCAGGTTTGTATCTGATCCTTCCTTTTACATGGCACAACAGGAGCTGGACTCAAGAATCTTCATGGGTCGCTTACAATTCAGGATATTCTGTGATCCTAGTGCTCAGGGTCACTTTTAGAGGCTCTTCATTTGTTGCCGTTCTACCTGAAAATCAATGGTTTACTTCCCAAAGTGGGTAATCAGTTTATGGAAGCTTTAGGATACTGTTTTTGTTGTTCCTTCTCTTTCCTGAAGAAAGAGGGGTGTGTGCCTGAGTGCACTTTGTAGGGCAAATGGAATGATGCTGTAAGATCTTGTTTGCATTACTGCTTTGCACTTCATTCCACGTGTTTCCATGCATATGTGTGTGCATATCTCTCTCTCTCTCTAAAGTCTGTATTATTGTCTAGAAATGTCTCGGTGAAATCTCATTCTCATTGTGCTAGACACTTAAGTGAAAAAATGTCTGTACCAAGATAGCTCAAAATTTTCATATATGTCAAGATACAACAGATTTGGGGGAGGGGAAACACTATTTGTGGTAGCAGTAAAATAGCTAATGAGAACAGATGTCAGCTCATTGAAGTAAGTAAGGCAAAGTCACCAGGCAAACATGGCGAAAAGATTCAGAGGAGGAAAAAGTGGCTTTTGGATGGCGCATTAACTATACAAAGGTGGAAATGAGCAACAAAGCGTATATCCTTGGTGAGGGCTCAGAGGAGAATAACCCAGAGGTTATTGCAGCTGCTTCAAGGGGGAATAGGTGCAGTAGGTTGTTTTTGGAGAGGAGGCAGTTGGCAGTGCAGGGGTGTACAGGAAAGCCCTCAAGCATTTGGCATGGGGTGTGAGGGGGAAAACTGACAGCTGTTGAGGCTGGAAAGGAGGTGGTGGTTGTAGCTCAGGTATAGTGCTCAGTCACTGACGTTGGGACATGAATGGAGGAACTCAGGTATTTGATATGCAGGTGTACACTGGCATAGTGTACAGAGCCAGCACAGTTGTAAGTGGTCAGAGTGGGTTTGTTTTCCAGCATATTTTCTACCCTCAGGCTGACTCAACCACTAGTAGTACAGTACATACTTTGAAATAATCCCAAATTATACCTTAGTTAAAGTGCATATAGTAATTTTTTTACCCTTTGTCTTTTACATTTTCTGTATTACAGCAATTATCACTTTCCCTTCTCCTTTATGTCTCTTTTTAAACCTCCATTGCTTTCTGTGTCCATTTTGGTTTCCCCTTTCCTTCTGCTGATATTCTCTGCGTTACACTAAAGGTAGTATATGTTCTTAGAATGTGCTTTAGCTCATGGATCCTAATATGTCCAAATAAGTCCTACAACATGAATAGAATAAAGATCTGTTTTGTCAGGATCAGTTTGGTCCTGGTTCTGGCAGAGCTTTAAATATGTAATAAATCAAGATTTTAGTCTTGTGTCTTTAGCTATAGAAAGAATAAATGAATTTTGCTAGACATCAAGGCAAGATCTTGATATGATCTTTAACAACAACAAAAAATATGATTCAAAGGCATTATCATTGCAAGTCTTAAAATCCCTCTGCATAGAAGTATGGCTAATTTTCTGAACTTGAGATTTCACTTTAGAGAACTAAATGCCAGCATGAATTTGCAGAGCATTTTACTCTGTTCATTTGCTAAATTTGAACACTTTTACAATTCTGCAAACAAGATATTACTCTCTTAAAAACTGCTGAATTAAATGATAATGTTTATTGAGTTTTGTCTGCTATTGTTAGCATTTTGTTCTTTAGCCTTTCTGGATCTGTTTTTTTGACAGTAATGCTGATGAAAATTACTAATTTTGGTCCTATGAAAACTAGTTATCAGGTGTGTGAATTCTGTAACTTAATTTGTGTATATTCTCTGGGTACAAAGTGAGTATATTTTATATATAATCTACATATATTGCCTCCCTCTAGACAGAATGTGTATAGCATGTGTAAGTTTTTTAAAAGTGTGTTTTGTAATTTACCTATCTTGTAACTACCCTAAAACTTCAACCTTCACCTATAAAAATCAGGAATGCCATGGATTTGTAGCTGAAGTTCATGTTAATTTTTATTCCAAAACCACTTTACAATAGAGTCACATGTGGCTATATGTCCTATTATTGAACTTAGAGTATCATTCCCTGTTGCAGATGACCAGAAGCCTATTTAGTGTTTTACAGATGCCACAAAAATTCCCCATTCTGAGATCACAGGCCCCCCTGTTCCAGTGTCGTAACAGGAGTCTTACATGTCAGTATGAAGGAACCAGCTGATTTGTGACTTATTACGGTTTATTATTGGAGCTAAAGAAGAGGTCTGTTAACCTTGTGTATATGCTGTGGCTTTCACTATTTTTTTCACCTATTACTCTATCTCGGGTGATTTTAAAAATACAAGGATTATAATACACACATGCAATGTCCTGCAGTAATCCTGAACAGAAGAGGCAAGAAATCCTGTGATTAGAGATAATATGCAGGCGCTGCTGTGCAGCCATTTGGATGAAGTTCTTGTCCCAACCCCAAACAGGCCTCAAACTTCAGCTTTGTCACAGTAAATCCCCAGGGACTTCTTGGGCATTTCCAGGGAGGAATACTGATGAGCATGGCTTTTACCCACCAGTTCAGAGGTGGCTTAGTTGGTTTTGTAATTGGCATTGCAATTAGAGACCAAATGTGAAAAACAGCTTATAAAGACCTGCTCGAAGTATGTACTGCCTCAGAGTTCGTATTTAATCGCTAGTTGTTGGTTTCTGTGGGAGTTACCAAACCAGTTGAGCTACAGCGCTGGCTTGAAGCCAAATGAAAAATACAGTTTGCTTCACTGTAAACATGACTGTCAAGCAGTAATGTTTTTCTCAGCTTCATTTTAAAGGCATTATAATGGAAGAAAATGAAACTAAAACACATTTTTATGCCAGTTTTATATGTCAAAGAATGTTATTTCTCTTTTCTTTTAAAGAAAAACTATTGGAGAACAGGACATAGAAAATAATGTTTCAAGTATGTAATCAGCTCTCTGTGTTGCTAGATACTTGATGGAGTGGATAAACCGATACTTGTTTTTATTAAGGTGTAGTTATGGTGTGAATGCATTTCTTCTCCCTCTGTAAACATGAAAGATATGTAAAGTTCTTTATTTTTGGTTCTGATCTGATAACAGAAGAACACAGTGCCTGATAAACTTAATAATAACAGCAAACATTAATCCCTATCCACTCCTTCAGGCTTATTTTTAAACTCTGTTTTCAGTGGTCAGTAGCTCTGTTAGCTCATCATCTGGCATTCTGCTGAAGTTGGCCATCCTTACTTTACTTTTCAGATTTATTTTGTTGAAAAGTCCATAAGTTCAGCTTTGCCTTTTTAAGATGAATGCAAACTGTATTTTATACTGAGTGATTTCACCAGGATGTTGTCATGTAGGTACAACTGCAGCAAATGGGAAACCAAGGTATTTTCACTGACTTTTCAGGATCAGTTTACCAGGGTTGTCTGTTTTGCCTGTAACTTCTTCTCTTTTATTTTGCAGTGAGGAAAGGGCTTGTTTAACAAAGTGTTTGATCTGCTGCTGCTTTGAAAAATGGCTTTTGGGGGTACTATTATCCGAAATTGTATCTTGAAGAATGGATGTCACATCGCTGTACCTTGATGTACCAGAGGATAAAAAAATCTTTCAGTTGGCTTCATTATTTGAATTAGCTTTTCTAAGAGTTTCGTAATAGAAGATTAAAAAAATGGGATTTGAAGTGACTTTTAGAAGGATCTTTCCTGTCTCTTGAGACAGAAGCTGCAGGGAAACCTTTCCTGGCAGATGCTTGTCTTGTCTCTTCCTTGTAAGCTCAAATAACAGCTACATTCCTATGTAACCTATGTTAATGCTTCCGATAATTTATAAAATGCAAGTTTTTAAATATATGTGGCCAGCGAACAAAAGAATATTAAACTAAATTTGATTAGGGCCGGCACATTTTATTTGCGTATTCAATCCTTTTATTAAAAAATTCAATCTGCCTCACTTGATATGGATGTCTGCTGGCATGGAGAAAATAAGGAATTGTTGAAAGCCGACATATATCAATTAATGACATTCATTTCCTTCAACTCTCTGAAGGAAAGGTGATGAAAGTTACACAAAGGTCTCTGAAGTTCTCTGTAGATCACCTGAGAGCTGTTGATGCTGAGATCAACCATGAAGATCCCTTATGGTGTCATGGAAAGTGCTCCAGACTGATGTTCAGAATTTGGATTGACTGCTCGGTGCAGTACGTGCTGTAGCAGTGATTAGTTGTATTGAGGTTTTGAAGACGATAGTCAGGGAGCATCTCCTTGACTTGTCTTCTATCTTCTGTATGAGTAGTAATGTCACTGTTTTCTGTAGCAATGTCCCTAATGTTTACCCTAATAAATTTTTCCATCGAATCTTGGGATGAACCAGCTCTTCAGAGTTCAAGCTACTCTCCTGGCAAGGAAGTGTTGAAAACAACAGGCTATTGTTGCACTTGGGCGTGCATTGTCCTGGTCCCTGGGCGTCTGTATCCTGCTTTGCACATTCCCAGCCCCTGGCTCTGGGCAGGCAGCCCCAATGTCGAGGAAGTAGTAAAACATTAATGGTTGCTGTTACCAGCGATGGTCTAAGGGCAGCAGCAACTCCTCTGTTGAGGAGGGTTTTTTAAAAACACTGTTTTGTAGAAGAGCATTGAGGTAGTTCTGTGAGTCTTGGTGAGGAGTTTGCTGCACTGTAATAAGAGGAGCAGAAGCAAGTATATAGACCAAGCTTTAAAAACTTCCCAGAAGGCAATGGCATGGCAGGCTGAGTTGGAGTGGAAGTGAACATTTTGATAATGGAGAAGAGAGGAGGGATGAGATGGAGCTTGGCCAGAAAGGATCCTGAAACTGCAAAAAAGGTGCTATATTTAAGGAGAGTTGAGGGAGGGAAATTGATGACAGGGAAAAAAAACTTGAGGAAGTAGACTTGGGAAAAGACATGGACTAAGAAGGGTATTGGTAGTAGTATTCCAAGTTGGAGTGATATAGGCTTGTATTTACTGATGCCAGTAAAAGGTATGTTATAACCACCAAGAAATGGTCCAGATAGCTCTGAAAAGATATGTAAGAAAGACTGTTTTCTGAGAGATGTTACTCTGAAAGAGCTGCAAACATTTAAATTCATGTCATTATTGATTGATTTGAAAGATTTTTTAAATATTTCTCTATTGTGGTAAGGGTGGTGATGGACTTTAGATTTGGTTCTTTGTGTGTGTGTTTTTTCAGCTGAATTATCTTGATTTTTAATTCCCATTCCTTCTTCATGCTACCAGATCTGTTTGATGAGGAAGGAGCAAAACTTTCTGCTGACTTACATATCTCTGACTCACATGGCAAAGTTGGGAAAGCAACCCACAGAGAATGTCTGACTTCTTTTTATCAAGAGGAAGCACTGTAGCTTTGCTGTCTTCTGAAAATACTTGGTAAACAAAAGTAGGAAGGGTAGCATTAAAGAAAAAAAGAAAGAAAATGAAATTAAAAGGCAAGGCAAATCATCAGAGAAATGTTGATAGCAGTGAGAAAGGTGTTACATGAGGCTCGTTCTTTTTTCTTTAGGTGGTTAAATACTTTTAGCATTATTTCTGAATTAAGAGAAGAAGACAAAACTCTTATGGGGGTACCAAAGCACTGAAAATAAATTAATTTTCCTAGCTTGTGCTGTCAAAAGGACTACATTCCAAGTTGAAGCAAAAACTTAGGAAGGCTCTGGGTTTGCTAATTTTGAGCAGATTTCTTTTGATGACCAAATGCAATGGAGAGCATGAATTACAGTCCTGTAGGTGATAAGTGATTCATTTAAGCTACAAAACAAATCCAGTTCTGAAATTTTTGGTTGGCACTGCCCACGATAACTAGGTTGCTTTATGCGTGTCTGTATGGAGGCAGATATTGAACATTCTGTCATATAAAACCATGCATAAATGCAATGAAAATGAGCTTATAAGTGTCTTTTGGTCCTCTTTCCAGTGTGACAGTGCTGCAGGCAGTGAGGTATTTCTTAAGGTCCTGCACCTGTTTCACTTAAGAACTTTGAGATTATACTTCTGCTTCCGTTTTCTATAAAGCCAAGAGTTTTGCTGGCTTTCTGTACTGACTTGGTTCTTGTGCTGCTCATGTTCACAGCCCGAAAGTCCAAAAAGTTGGGGAAATTGAAAGGGATGCACGAGGAGCAGCCTCAGCAGCGGCAGCAGCCACCACCCCAGAGCCCCGAGGAAGGGACGACATACATTGCACCTGTGACCGAGCCCTCTGTAAACACTGCACTTGTCCCCCACATGTCTGCTATCTCACCAGCACTTACTCCCTCTCCTGTTAAGATCCTTGAAAGCATTGAACCAGAGATTGTGTATGCAGGATACGACAGTTCGAAGCCAGACACAGCGGAGTACCTGCTTTCCACCTTAAACCGCCTGGCCGGCAAGCAGATGATTCAGGTGGTGAAGTGGGCAAAGATACTTCCAGGTAGGACCATGAGTCATTTGGTGAAATGTCACTTCACTGTTTCTTTCGGCTTAAAGAATTACTACCTGACAAATCACATCTTTTATCTATGGACTACACTGAAAAAGCTCTCACTGGGGAGTATGAGATGAACATCTGAGAGAAGAAAGTTGGGGTTTTTTTTGCTTATGTAATGTTTGTTTTATATGTCTGTGATTGATATTTTAAAAAGCTTTCATTTTGAATAACAACCTCTTAGAGTTTTGTCACTGGAGTGAAAAATTATGGATTTGTGTTTTCAGAAGTATACTTTGTGTAAGCGTTGCTCATGTTCATGAACACAGTAAAGTTATGAGCAATGTATTTGGTGATGGTTTGACCAACCATTGTAGTTCATGGGTGTTTTCTGATTTGATCTCTAGGATTTAGAAACTTGCCTCTTGAGGACCAAATTACTTTAATTCAGTATTCATGGATGTGTCTGTCATCATTTGCCTTGAGTTGGAGATCATACAAACATACAAACAGCCAGTTCCTCTATTTTGCTCCAGACCTGATCTTTGATGAGTAAGTACATATTTCTTAATGGCCCTTCTCAGGACAGTCTGGAAGGTTTACTCTGTCTTTATTTGCTTTTCAGGCATACCTGCAGTCTAAGAAAATATCAGCTTATTCTGACTTAAAAAGTAACTTAATTTGAATTTTTTTTAGTGACTCACTTTTCAATTCTCGAAGCTTTGATGCTGCCATCCACTTCTCCTTATGTATGCAGTTGTACTCTCAAACTAGGACCATCCTACTGGCTTGAAATATCACTGATACATGACCAAGATTTATAGGAAAGAACATTTTTTGGTATCTACTGGAGCTTGAAAAACTATCTAACTTCTAGGAAATGTGAATGTTTAAATTACTGGGGTTTTTCAGAGCAGTCATATAATGGTGCTTTTGTTAACAATATACAGCTGTTCAATGTGTTTTCTTGACAGTCTTAATTACCCTTCTTTGCAAACATGAAAGAAGCCAAATGTTTTTTCAGTAATGAAACATAACTTCTTTTATGATGCATTCAGACAAAAAGAAGGATCAGCCATTCTGTCTGAGTACGTGTGTTCCTTCATATTTTAAGTTTGTGTATTTAGTGCTTTGCTTTTGATGACTATAATTTAATTTCTGTTCCATTCTCCTAGTGTTTATTACAAAACAGTAAAGTCAAAATCTAAATGATTACGTAGGAAGTCAAATGGGGGTGCATATAATTTGCTTACCCCAGAAGGTTGATGTTTTGTTCTAGAGGTAAAAATGAGATGTGATCAATAGGATTGTGGGTGCTCTTGAAGAAGGAAAAAAAATAACAAAAATAAAACTCAAAGTCCTGAAACATTCTGAAATCTTTCTTGGAGAAGATGCTTTATTGCTGTCCATTTTATTAGTCTGACTTTGATTAGGCATTCCTAAATAATTAATGAATATGAGATTCCTCCCAAAGCAGTGAGCGATATCAAAGGAGTATTCTTTAGTTTGTACGGTCTGGGGTTTTTTTAAGAGGAGAAATTGGTGTTTCACTGCATGTGGTAGAAAATGTAGTGTCAGCCATTTTCCTTGTTGAAAGCACCTCCATTATGGCTTGGACATTAGAGAATTATCACGCGGAAAAAAGAGTATCTGTAGCCAGAGCTAAGTGAAAATGTGAACTTTGAAGAGTTGAGTTCTCCTGGGGAAAGGCAGACTAAAAGTTCAAACACAAAGCAGCTTTCTCTCATCTGAAGAAAGTCAGTCAGGGGGTCAAAATTTATTGGATAGGGAAATCAATCCAACTAGCAAATAAAAGAATGTGTGCATTGCTAGCATTTGTGATACTACAGCTAGAAGCAACTTCCAGAAATCGACATCAATTGTTTTATGTTGCAAGCCTGGAAGCAGAGTTATACTGAGGTTGAGCTTGGGCCCCAGTTACAAAGTTAAAACATCTCAAAATGGAGGTGTATGTAAGATAGTCATCTGGTCTTTTATGTATTTAGTGATGTACTCATTGCTGGTAGAAGAAGGCAATTGTTTCTAAACAGACAAAAAATAAATTACTGGGAGCTATGAGAGGGGACCAGGGCTTTCGAAGTAGCTAATCAGGGCAAGAAATTTCCTTTGGGGTAAAAGAGTAGGAGTTCAGTGTTAACTCTGAAACCCTTCCGTTTCTGGGATGGGAAGGGTTGTCTCACTTTGCTCATGTTTCATACTTAGTGAGAATCACAACGGACATTTGTTCCTAGTTTCTCATGTTGCCACTCAGAATGGTAGTTGAGACTGCACTTGGAGTCCAAGTTTAGGGCTCTCCACGAAAGGGAAGTTGAGAAACTGCACAGGGCCTGTGAGGCTTGGCCAAGGTGGTTGGGTGCTGACTGAGACAGTGAGGGACCTGGACTCATACAGCCAGGAGAAGACCATACTGTGAGCAGTGGGGATTTAATTGCAGCCTTCAGCTTTCCTGATGAGTTATTGTAGAAAACATGAAGTCAGGCTCTCCATGGAGGTGCTCAGTGGAAAAATGAGAGTTTGTGATCACAAGTTTGGGACAACAAACTGCCTCTTGGGCAGCAGGAGAAGACATTTCATAAAGAGATGGTGAAATAGCAGAGCAGGTACCAAGAGAGACTTTGGAGTCCCTGTCTTAGAAGATGTCCAAACCTTTCCTGGGCAAAGCCCCAAGCAGCCTGCTCCAACTTTGATATCAGCCCTGTTGGGAGCAGGGATTTGGACTTGAGACCTGCAGAGATGCCTCTCAAGCTAATGTTTTGTGATTCTAAGTTCAAGAGGTACAGTGCTTTTCCCAATTTTGAGGTAAGGTCAGAAATTAATTACTGAAATTGTACAAGCTGCCTCATACAGCTCAACGTAGAAACCATTCAGATCAGCACAAAGCATAATACATATTACTGTTTGTGAGGTGCTTTGAAGTTTTGCTCTGAAATTGCTGAAGGCTGGTCATACCTTTAGTTTCTGAGTACTGTGAACATGGAAATGTGATTTGTAGTTCTAATCACTGGCTTTTGTTTCTGTGCCACAATTTATTAGGCCACCGTAAGGTTCACTGGGTGCAATCTTTTGAGTGTTTTACTGCCCTTAGGATTTTAGGACATGTATTAATTGATGCAGAATGAAAGGAAGATGCTTTACAATTACTTTTCCTCCTGCTGGTTTGAGAGATTTATGTTCCTATTATTTTCTTGGTATTTCTTCATATTGTGTCTGGAGATGTCGTTTCCCATCTATATGCAAGAAAAAATTAGGAATGTGCCTGGCCAGTAGCATGTACTTGGTGCCCCACAGGGTTCAGCATTTTCTTCAATGAACAGTTGAAAAAGAGGGAAAGTAGAGGTTGGCATTAACAGAGTTGTGTGGCTTTGTTTTATGTTAAATGAATTTTCCGTTTACTCTTAACTGCTGTGAATAAAAGGAAGTTGTAATGTTTCTGGAAGGCCATGATATATGATCTTGTTTTCTTTCTTATTCTGAAGGCCTGTAAGCGAGGCAAATAACAAATGAGTATCTCTGTTGTTAATAGCTGTTAAATGTAACTTTGATTTTATAAATACAGTGCAAAATGCCTCCCTACTCATATGTGGTTTCATTTCCTGTTAGACTTATGGAAAACTGGAAATATTTGTCCGCCTTCATTTAGTCATGCTACATATCTAATTAAGTGTACTGTGTGTCTTTATGGATCAGGCGTATATTCCATTGATTTAATTGGGCTTAAGTAAACGTGAAGATCTTAATTCAGGGATAAGAAAATAACTGCTTTGCCTGTTGCAGAAATGCCAAAAACAAGCTTGAAAAGAGACCTAAAATAGACCAGTGTATTTTATGTTGTGTTTGTGTAAATTATGCCATGTGCAGTTCTTTAATCAATTTCTTTTGTCGTGTAGTAGTTGTAATCAAAACTAATATTCTGTAGATACAGCTTTGGTTTTAATCCAGAGGAAATCTTTAGAAGATGGTAAAAAATAACTGTTGCATACGTAATATGCTCAAAAGGTGTTGCAATTATGTTCTTAAGGCTGTGCAAACTCAAATTTGAGAAGTTGCAAAATTCAAAAATTAAGGTGATAAGTCATAGTTTAAGCCCTTTGGGCATCTGCATTGAAGACTATATCCATAACCAAACCCTTAAGTTATGCTATCCTGTAATATTTTTCCTATGTGCCTCCTTTGATCAGGTTGAATGAGATGTAGAGATGATACAGGATTATCCAGTGAGAGTCTGTTGGAATTTTTCTTCATTTGTTGCCGTTGAGAAAGCCTTACCTTGAATGGTTGTAGGGATTTAGGAGAACAGAGATATATTAATGGGGAAGATTTTCTTAAGACATGGGAAAAGACTGTCCCTAATTCAAGCCCTGAGCTCTGAGAATTTTCAGGTTCGTGCTGCAGAAGTAACAGAAACCCCACAGAAAAAAAAATCTGTTGTTTATTTAACTCGTGGGAGGGAGAAAATTTCTCTTTAAGACTTAACCAAAGACTTTAGCTGAAATGTTCTAATTTAATTCAACCTAAGGCAGACACATGCATGGACAATTTAAGTCCAGACCATTAAATGGGTAGAATTACACATAATTAAAAGCAGGAAACTGAGCAGTACTGCCTGGAATGGGTGCAAGAACAAAGTGAGGGCTGTAGCAAAACACAATGGTTTGTAACACTAGCTTATTTTCAGGGATTCTGCCTGAAACTATGCAAAATAAACTGTTTACTGCAGGGAACAGCCTAAAATATTATTTTTAAGATGTGGTTCTGGTAGGTAGGGAAATTAGTTGCAAATTCTTTTGGTCTTACTGGATGAATTAATCATTGAACTAATAGCTAAGTTAGTGGCCTTTTAAAGGAAAACTCCTCTAATCTTTTGAAAAGAGTAGAAGGAATCTGATGAGCCCAGACTTTCCATAGTAGGAATTTATGTCTTTGCAGTGCAGAAGTCAGATGCCTAAATTCCAGAGAAAGTAAGGGATGCTCCCTCTTGCTCACATTTTAATGGGCTCAGGCAGTTGCTGTCCTGCTGGCTAGTGGTGGCAACATCCCAGGTGTCTGCTTCCACCCATACATTAAGTCAGGGCATTGGCTGGCAATCTTTCAGAGTCTCAGGAAGAAATAAAAAGCATTTATGAGTGCAGCACTGCCAACAGAAACCTGACAGGAGCCAAGACATGGAATGGCAGGGATTCTTGCTCCTACAACGTGGGAAAGCAGTGGGAGCTGTGGGACATGGACTGCCTTTGGAGCCATGACTTGTGCTCCCAGCACATCTCCTCCTCCCAGCTGAGAGCCAGAAACTGCATCCCTCATGGCAAGCTGCAGTGCTTATCCATTCCTTGCCCTAAGGAACAGGGATGGTGGCTTCTTATTTCTCCATAGGGCGAAAACTCAGCTGCAGCATTGCTGACAAATATTAAAACTCAAGCCCTGTTCCTCTTTGGCATGTGTTGGTTTCTGCTGGCTTAAAAACCCCAGAGGGATGACCCAACCCTGGAGTTCCCCCGCGGGTCTTGATTTGTCTTTCGATTTTAAGTTTTACATGGTCTCTTTGTAGATTTCTGAATCCTTAGGGATTTGCAAAGAGGGTAAGATTCCAAAATCATTTTCTATTTTTAGCAAATTTACCCAAGTTACCTTATTTAACATTCAACTTGATCTAACTGTAGAACAACAATGATGTGGGACACTGAAAGAGTTCGGTAATGCTGAGACACACCGTGTGGAGACACTTTAGCACATTAAAATACAGCATCAATATTTCAACAGTATTTTGCAAATGCACTGAATGGCTGTGTGTCTTCTTGCTTTGATTTTTCTTGATTTGTCATCTGCAGCATAAAGAATAAATCATAGGTGCATAAGCGTGCAGGTTCTGAATTTCCTGGCCATTGTACTATATTCTGTCGTGGGTTTTTTATGCCGGTCAAGGACTTGAGGGTCTGCCGGACAAAAACAGTGCTAGGCATTGCAGGAGGTACCCAAAAGTATTTAAGTGAACTTGAAAAACAGTCTTAAAACTGGGGCCAGTCTTTACAAGCATGTGGATCACTGAAGTCTTTTTTCCATCTCTGAAATTATTGTATTACATTAGATGCTGCTCAATGCATAGAGTAAAAAGGCTTCAGTAGATGCTGCAGTTTACTGAATGTTATGTACAAAACATTAAGAGCAGAATGTATCAATTGTCGTATTGGTTGGTTTTTCAGACTGATAAGGTGAGGCTTCAGGACATGGATTTTGAATGTAGAAGTGGCTGTCCTTTCATTATTGCCATTTCAGGCAACTATGACGTACTTGCCACTTGTTACAGTTTGTAGTGAAGTATGGATGCATTTTTTATTGTAAAATTTAGTCATCTACTCCAGATATTTTTAATAATATATACTATGTATGTAATGTAGTTTAACAAACTTAAGTTTACTACAAATTAATATAAATATATCCTTTAAAGCACAAGATTTAACTTCCAGGAAAAGCAAAATGTAGAGTTGCAAGCATGTCTCATCGTTTCCCCAAGAGTGAAGTTTTAAAAACAGGCAGAGTTTGATATTAGGAACAGAGCAAAAGTAGAGAACACAATTTTCAAATGAGAAAATTGATGTAGAGCAAATGAAGAAGAGAGAGGAGGGAAAACAGCCTCAGTTCATTGGGTTTTCTGTGAAGTTTTTGTGCTTGACTTCTGTGAAGTGTTGTCATGAGAAGTGCATGGGCAGAAGAATTCATAACATTGAGGAAAGTAATAAAATCAAATTAAGAATTAAGATACAGCTCCACTGAACATTTAAGATTTTATTCAAAACCTGTATTTAATAATTATGTATATTTTATTATTTACTAATAAACAGTCGGGTCTCCTGTACCACGGTATTGCAGATCTTGCCCCTTATCCGTGAAGCCCTCCTTCCACAAAGAATGGCAGCTCATTAACATGCAGATTTGCCCCACACCATCACATGGCCCTCCAACACTGTTTCCGAACTGCCCTGCTGTGTGTTGGTGCTTCCCAGTGTCCACAGCCTGGGGTGGCCAGGAAAAACCCATCTTCCGCTCGGCAGGGGACACAGGTGTGGGGAGCCACCTGTGCCGCTGTCCCGGTGTCTCTCTGGGTGGGTAGACCTGGTCTCTCCATACTCAGGGTAGACATGGTGTCTGGACTCGGACACTAAATCTACCCCAAGAAAGTCTCAGACACCACGTCTAACCTGAGAGTGTGTAAATCTTTCATAACTGCAGGAAGCCTCCTCTCTCAGAGCTGAGCGAGGGGAGTGGGGCAGGCAATGCTCAAGCCACCCTGGATTGCCACTATGATGCGCCCGCCCGCCTCGGATCACCGCCGCAGCGCGCCTACCCTGGGCAGCCTGGGAGGGAAGGGAATTTGCATATTCATGACTGCCTACTTTGAATATTCCTGCGTGTCAGGTCGCGCATGCGCAGTCCCAAAACAGGCCTCCTTAATTACTGAAAAATCACACAGCGAAGATGTGAAGCCGCAATATGGGGGGCGCAAAGTGGAAGAGGGCAGACTGTATACATAATCTACCTATATATTAGTATATATTGTATATAAATGTACATAACTTGCTAATACTTTTATTCATAAATAAAATATTCATTGTCTTTTCATTATGTTCCTAATACCCTCTCATAATATGCTTGTGGAATCTGGGACCAGTAGGATTTGGCGTTGCATAAAGCAGTGCAAGGATGCAGCAGCCTCTCTGTGCCCTTTTGGTGCTCAAGCCTGTAAGTCTTCCTGATATTCTGATTTCTATGGTAACTGCAGGAAGATAAACATAATAAAATAAGCTGGATATTTGGGAACGGCATTTTTTTTTAACCTTATATACCTTTAGGGATAAGAGGGATGATTAGTTAGATCATCTGTAAATGGTGATAAAGCCAATAAGTAACTTCTTTTATTGTTTAAATGCTTACCCTTTTGGTTTTATGTTTTGCAGGATGGTGGCTGTTAACCCTTTCAGCTTCTTTTGCGATCTGTTAATCCTGTCATTTCTAAATTTAGGTACATTTCGGTAATCTCTTTTATATGGCAGTCTCCAAATCCCTCATTTTTAATTAGTATTGCCACAACAGTTTTTGATAGGAGTTGTCAATGTTCATTCTGTGTTAATACATTTTTTGTGTGAACACTGATCTTGTTAAGAGGTCAGCAAGGACTGTAGGATGCATTCCCTGCATGATTTCTGCTTTTTTTTGATGAGGAGTACTGCATTTATACAAACTGACTTTTTGTATGTCAGTATACAAACGTGCAGTGAGAAATGAAAATATCAATAGGTTTTTTTATATATGTTGTTACTATTTATTTTTTCATAAAGTGCAGCTTAATTCCCATCTAGAGATGTGCATGAAAGGATTTTGGTACATACCCACCCTACAGTAATGCAGACACAGAAGGAAATTTTGAAAAACTGCTGCCATACCTGTACATAATAGTTGTAATATGCTCCTGCTAGATTTTCCAAGTCCTTATTTCGCTTTTTCTTTGTAAATGTGTCATTGGATGGTCAAAGCAATATATCTGGTTTCTTTGCATAAGTTTCTAAAGACTCTGTCTTTTAATGCCTCTATCTCTGAACATGTCTTAAATTTCTAAAGTGCTTTGGTTCAAACTGTAAAGGAAAACAAGAAAAGTAGTTTTAAGGAGATCTCTAAGAATGTGGAAACTGTCAGAAGAAAGGTCCATCTAGCACAGTTTCTGATCCTTTAAATTGACCAGTTGCAAAGAAAGCTTAAGATCAAGGCAAGGGTAAGATGACACTTCATTTGCCTGTTCGATCAGTCAGTGATTTAGGTACTTTCTGAAAGTGAGATTGCATTGCATTCAGACAGTTGTGCTTAATAACCCTTCTGTCTCTTTCTTCTGTGAATTTGCCTAATACCTTCTTTAATACATTTACAGCCTTGACATCTAAAATGTTCTGTGGCAGTTGCTTCTGCAATTTAATTATGGACATTTGTTTGTTGGAGATGTTTCGAAAGCAGGTGGCTGATAATTTCGTGGAGTGCCACTTCATTCCTGTGTTTGTAGTAATAGTGGCTGTAATCCTTCTCATCCCATGTATGGCATTCATCACTTAGGTTCTCCATCAAGTCCTATTGTTTCTGCTGTGAGCTGAAGAATGAGGGAGTGACTTTAATCCCCCCAGTGTATCAGTTGTTTGCTGTTCCTGGCTGTGTCTGGCTCCTCCCTCCATGCCTTGCTAGCCCATTGTATTAATTTTGGGATGAGGTCAGAGTGACACACTGGGTTCAGAGCACAGTGAAATGCAGTAACAAAATTACCCATTCTGTCTTGCTCTCAACTCTTCTCTCCCAGTATTTGCTTTTTTTGATGAACACTGCCTTTTGAAAATGCTTGCTCAGAAACGGCCCCCAAAGGCTATCCCAGGGTACACCAACATCTCTTTATTGTGTGATGTTTGTTGATCCAGTTATTTTTTGTGTATGATCAGAGATGATTATACTGTCTGCATTGTCCAGTTAGTGACTTTCACCTTTCATTTTGTGAGACAGCCACACAGACTTGCAGGATTTTTCAGCAGTTTTCCCAGGCAGCTTCAATTTCATTGTCTAGAGTCATCAGCAAGCTCTGCCACTTTCACAAGTCTGATATTTTTCAGGTGATGTATGAGCACAGTTCTCAGCCCAGGCCCCAACATGGAGCTCCGTGAGACTTCTCTGGTCCCCATACTTGTGAGAGATGTCCATTTGTTATTACCCTTGGCCTCCTATTTTTAAGCTGCTAATAATCCATGAAGAGACTTCTTCCTTATCCCTAAGCTCTCTTTAAGAGCTTTCAGAAGATCTTTTTAATAGCTTTAAAATCCAACCTTGCCATGATTGCATCCCCATCTACCTCCTGACGCAAAGCAGTGTGCAGGTCCTAGACCAGTAATTACCCATGCTGGCATGCTGACAGATGGTATTAGAGCCTATACCCAAGCTGCATGCCCCAGTTTACTTTGTGTGGAAACCAGGGCAGAGCAGAGGAGGAGAGGACTGGTGTTTGCTTAGGTCTCACCCCATATGGCTGTGGGATGCAGCTAGACCTGGCGTGTGCAAAGCATTTCCATCGTACAGACGTTGCCTGTATCCACCAGAACGTCCTTGTGCTGTCGGAGTGCTCTTAAAAATTCGTAAGCCATGACCTCTCTCTGCCAAAGTTGTCCTGACTTTCTTCCCTTACAGCATATTTATTTATCTATTCATGCTCCTCTTTCAATCGTTTTGCTAGATATAGAAATGAGACTTACTAGCCTCTGGTCTCTTGAGCGCTCCCTTCCCACTCGAAGACCTATTTTAAGAAATCAGTCACGTTTGTCGCCTTCCACAACTTTTATAAGGGCAATTTAAGCAATAAGTTGCACAGCACAGTTAGTAGTTCAGCAATTCCATATTTTAGTTGCTTTACAGCTCATGGATGGATGCCATCTGGTCTTGGTGATTTATTACTATTCATTTTACTGTATTTTTTTTTTCTTTCTAAACTCTTATACTCAGACTTTAATCTGAAACTAGTGCTCACATTGGCTTATTGAAAGGGCTCTGGTGCAGTGCTATCCTGGACTGCTCTATGGAAAGCACTGATGCAAAGATTTTATTTAACTTTTCTGATCTTTCTCAAACACTTTTTTCATCTTCATCAGCTGGCCCAGTGGTTGTTCTGGCAGGTTTCCAGCTTGTGATGTGTTCCAAAGTATTTGACTTAGATTGTATGACTTTAGTATGAAGATGTGCCCAGTTATTTTACATTTTACATAGCATAATTATGTTCTCTTAGTGTTGTCTCAGCATGATTTTGGGGCATCCACAAGCCTTTTGGGGAGGGTGTCTTTTCAGTTCTTTCAAGGTCCTTGGCAGGAAGGGTTAGGGGGGAGGTTAGTTCCTTGCAAGCATCTTTCTGAACGTGATGCTGCTTTAATTTTTCTGTACTTCAGAGAGCTGTTTGCATGCCTTTCACATGCATAGTGCTTTCTTTTGTGACTTCCCCTGTAGACTTAAATATGATTATAAGAAAAATTACAAAGATATTTTTCTAAACTGATCTGAGAGGAAGGTTTGCCTCAGTTGACTTCTAGAAAATGCCTGGCTTTGTGTTGACTAAGTGAGCAAAGTCTTGATTTTTGAGGCATTGTTGACATAAGAGGAGGATTGCTGCTGCATGTGGAATATAGCAGTAATTTTGTTGAAGAACCACTGCAAGTGACAATGAGCCCTGGCAGAATGGATGTATAAAACAATATGTAATGAGCACCTTTTCTGTCTGTCATTACCTTTCTCTGATGAACTTTAAAATAGAGCATTTATTGTCACGTGTACATTATCATCACATTATTGAATGTGGTGTTGGAAAAGCATTTTGGTAAAGGCATAATTATGTATTTTCTAATTTAAACTGTGATTTGTCTCTTTTGAAATGCAAATGCAAACCAAGAGTATTTGGTAGCATTGTGGTAACTGCATAATTAACTGTTAATACCAGCAGATACTTGGGGTTTTTGCTGTTGATGTGCTGGGGGTTTGAAGGTTATATAACTTGGTGATTATTAAGTTGGATTTTAGCACAAGTTTTCCGTTAGTGATTGCAAGCTGAAACTCTCTTTTGGCAATCATTATCCATGAGCTGTTGCCAATTCTTCTGTTGATAGACATACAACAGGAGGACACTTGGCTGAAACTTTTAAAGCAGCTCTAAATTTCTTAATTACTATGTGGGATGGTATTCTTGACAATCACCATGAGGATTTTCTTGGGAGAAAGCTAATTTTCAGGCTTGACTCCTGTAGGTTCAGTTTAAAACTTGCCAATGGCCTTGGTGTCTAAAGCCCACAAAATACCAGCTAATATCTGTATATCTCATTTAATATGAAATGATTTCCCTTGTCTGATTATCAGCATCTAACCTTGGTGCTTCAGTCCCTTTTTTTTCCTGGGTTTGGCAGCCTCTTCTGCCAAGGTCATTTCTGTAGTGCCAATGTTCCCAGCTACACACCCCCTCAGTCTGCAGCATCCCTGTCACCTGGAGAGAAGCTTGTGGGGTTAAATGTTTTACTTTTGTGGCGGTGGGCTTACACATTCTTGCAGCAGGGTTGGTTGGGACGTGATCATTACTGAAGTATTTATCTTCCAGCCTCTTTTAGAGCAGGCAGGCAGGGGCTTTGGTGTCAACTGGCTGAGATCCACCATTGCTTGTGTAGGCAGCGAGGTGGTCATCTGAGGCTCTCACCTTTATAGGTTAACACTTTTCTGAATAAACCACCGAATTCCCAACCTATACTTGTCCATGGCAGTTTAAACAACTGCAGGGTAGTAGTTGAATTCACTGTCCCTTACTGCTTAGGAAGAGCAGCTGCTGTCTTGTCAGGAGGAGTAGAGGTTGCTGGTAGTGCGAAAGATGGGGCATTTATTTCTAATGTCTAACTGACAAGTTTAAGGGAAAATAGACATGACCCAAAATTCTCTCCGTTATAAACTGATGGCAAAGCTAACATGAATTTCAATGGGATTGTGTGCACACATTTGCCATTTGTGTGAGATAACAGGTATTTTTGCCTTCCTGGAAGATGACACTAAAGCCTCGGTCTGGGAGCTGAAGGCAGTGTGTTGAAGGGAATGTGTTTTATCTCTTTCTGCTATGGCTTGCAGAATAAGCAGAGATTAGAAAGTGCTGGATAAGAAAAAAGTACTGAATGAAAATACATAATTAAATTTTGCCTGAATTCTGCTTGTATTTTGGTTTGGATTTTGATCAGTGTAGTAACTTAATGATGCTGCTCCAGTACTGCTGATTTTGGTTGTGTTGATAATGGCTTTGAGATGGGAAACAGGTGTCTGTGTACAGTCCACTGAGCAGAGTGATACACAGTGTTTCCCAGTGCTGCCACACACACTGCAGGGCAGGGATTGCCCCTTTGCATGGAATAATTGGATCCGTATTTTTCTAGGTAGTCTCATTCAACCCTTGGAGCTGTTGAAGTAGAATGCTCCCTCAAGAAACAGTAAATTGTTGTGAGAATAATATATTTATTTTTCTCTTTCTCCAAGAACCTCACAACCTTTTCCAGTAAGGAAGCTCTCCTAAGGCAGGTAGGATAATTCAGACGAAGGGCTTTTCTGATTAGATGGTTTGAGCTGCTGAGCAAGGGATGCTGTGATCCCATGTCCCTGCTATTTTCCTCTTTTTATCCACAGCATCTCTGCCTTGCCCTCAAGGTGTCTGGTGATGTTTTGCTGCTTTCTCTGCCAAGTTCAAACTGACTTCTCCTGACATGGGAGAAAGCGTGGCTTGTTTCTGAGTCTTCCAAATAAGTTTTGACCTTCAGGTGTTTGGCAGGTTTATTTTTGGGTTGCATTTGTTTGATTGGTTATTCATTTTGTTTTGTTGCAGTGTAATGTGCTTTATCAATTTCTGTGAAATAATTAAAATGATGGGCAGCCTTCAAGTGGACATGGGTTTTACTCTAGCAAAGGAAAGGTTCTTAGTTATAAAAGTTGAAATAGTATGGGGGGTGGTAAAAAGTTGTCCTGGTTTAGGTTTTTTGCTGCTCTGGCAGCGAGGGGGTTAACAGCTCAGCTCTGGCCTGGGCCTCAGTTGCTGCCATGGCATTCAAGGTTATAGAGATAGAGACGTCTCTGTGAATAAACATATTTGGGAGAGAAGAAAAAAAAAACTCAGTAGCAAGATGTAGGGTCTGGTTCAGAACCTGCGTCGAGAGGCTGAGAGCCCGAAGGCCCCCAGGCCCACAAGAGAAGGGGTAGAGATGTTCTTCCAGGCATTCCACTGCTGTTCGTGGAACTGGACGNAGTTTTATTTTCCAGTTTTTCTCCTCCAGGAGAAGTTGTGGTGAATCTCTGGCATCCAGCCAGGGTCAAACCACGACAAAAGTGTAAAATCAGGGAACACAAAAAATATCTTTGACATCAGAGTTTTCCTGCAAATCTTGCGTGGTCTTGGTCTTTCTGAGCTGCAGAGGTTGAGGGACTAAGTCAGCTGCAAGAGTTCCTCTGAGATGCTGTGAAAGGGGATGCTGTGGCCCATTTTTCTTGGGATTATCAGCAGGCCACTTAAGTCCTGATGAAACTTTCAGCACACCCACCACACTTTCTCTTTCTTCACTTCCCTCTCTAATTTAGGAAGATGCCTTGTGCTGCAATTTTGAATAGCATTCATGAGAAAGTAAATAAAATATGGTATCAGGTTTGATGTGGGGCTGGGTTTCGCCTCTCAGTGAACATTTCTTCATGCGCGGGTTCCTCTTTTTGGTTACGGTCAGTTGAGTTGCAGTTTCCATCCTCAACAAGGAGATTTACAATACCAGACTTTATGCTGACTTCTTAAATGATACATTACTTAGTCATAATAAGTTGTTTCTGTTCAGCATGCCTGTAGTTTCACAGTTTTTGATGTGGCTATTTGGTTTCTGTGAAGGTCGCGTAAGAGTATTAAGGACATATATGACTGGTTTGGTATTTAGGATGCCTTGTCTTAAATAGTTTCCTCAGACCTTCCCTCCTTTCTCAGCATGACTGGTCAAATCCTACATATCTACTGTAGTTGGATGGCTCATCTCTTGATGATGTGGGTCATCAGTTTCATTTCTGCCAGGTAAGCAAGGCATTTGTCTCATCACTTGCCCCAGTGTAAAAGGACAGCTACTTCCACAGAGCAGGGGAACAGGAAGAGCTGGGTTGGTTTGCCATGTATTCAGCTTTCCATGGTCACGTCTTGAGGATGAGGCATTGGGCTGATACCGCAGAGCTGGTCTCCATTCAAGCCTGCCCATGACGGAAAGATTGGAGATCTGAAGTCAGTTTTGGAAATGAGGGTGGCAGAGGTGAGAAAGGTGGCATAAGAGGAAGATTCCAGATCAAGTAGCGAGAAAGAGGAGACCAAGGAAGACACCAGAGAGTCTCTCAAATAGGAATGTGTTTGCTGCAGTTCATGGAGAGAAGCTCAACGGCAGGAACAAAACCTCTCTTCCCACTGAGGCGGTGAAGGTGCCTTGGAGGGCTTTGCCAGTGGAGGTGCCCACCTTGTCTCCTCTTGAGGGGAAGTAGGAGAATGCAGCAGCACTTCAGCTCCAGTGATGTGATGAGCAAACCAGTGACACAAAGTTCCCATGGCCACAGGTTGTGTAGATGCAGATGGGAATTGGGCAGAACAGTAGGTGAGGGAATGTGCTGGTGGCAGCCGTTCTGCCTGTCCACAGGGCTACAGGAAAGGTCAGACAGAATGTGAGCCAGTCATTAAATTAAGCCTGTAAGGAGACACTCGAGGAACTTAAGATGGATTAACTTAAGGTGTAAAGTTTAAAGCGTATTATTATGAAGGAGGATTAAGCTAAACCAAGCTAATGACACCACTTTTGAATGCGTATCCACATAGGGGATTCAGAGCTTTGGCTCCACGCCTTTTATTACTTAAATGTACTTACCTTCTTAAACATCCCCATAAAGATACATGCCCTTATATTCTAGATCTTCATATTCTCCCTTTTCCATGTTGGGAAGTTTAGATGCTGTGTCAGGTATGACCAGCTTTGGTGGGGTTTTGCCTTCCCCCCGTTTTTTTTAATGAAAAAAAAAAAAACAAAAACGGAGGGGGAGGCAGCACAAGATTCTTTTAATTTTTCCCTGTGATGGTAATAGCATTTATGATGACTTCATGATATTTATTCTTAGATGATATATTTGGGAAGGAAGATAACTTTATTTATGTTATGTTGGCATGCCTTAATTTCTCTGTACCCCTTCTCTTTCAGCATATTTCTGTTGCTCTATTTTGTTATTACTCTCACGGTATTGGGACATTTGTGATGTCGGCACCTGAATTTTTCAAAAGCTCTGTACCCTCTTATTTTACACAGTGTGCAATCAAAATCAAATGCAAAGTTGAGTACTGTGAACTCCCACAAAGTGCTTATCTTGCATTAAACAGTGTCGTGAATTAACTAACATAATTTGTAGTTAGCAATAATTTGTAAATAAGTAATAAATCAACTGGATTGATTTTTCAGGAGGGAAACTGATTTGAAATTACAAATTTGCTGTACATTAAACAAACCACGAAGTAACTCATTCTATGTATAATTTTATCTCACTACAAACACTACCCTCAAGGAAAACCTGATGGCAAGCTAGAGATCAATATTTGTAAGTAGACAAAAGACTGAATATGTATTTAAAAAATAGAGAGAGAAATAACTAGCAAAAAAACCCCTGTTATTATCTAGACAATCATATAAAATCAAAATGAGAACAAAGAAAACATAAAGTAGAAAAAGGAAAATGTCACAGAAAGTGCAAAGAAATGTTAAAAATTAATATTTTGAGTCTGAATACTCTTACATTAACTCTCTATGAGAGTGTTTGGCCACACTGTTTAGTGAAAGCATAAGAAACCTGACAAAAACCATCAAAATGTTTCATTTTGTTTGCTGTGCGGCCTGTGGTGTTCAGTGAAAGGTCTGGCACTTCTCCTCTCTGTAGAGGTCAAACACAGATGTGGTGGTGGTGGCAGCTTTATGTTCTGAGGCTGGGGCAACCAGCCTTGGTGTCCTGCAAAAGTCATGATGGATGTAATAAACCATTCTTATTTTAAATCCTGCTGTCTTTGGCAGTCTGAGATATACCTTAAAACATATTTTTTAAAATACAAGCATCCCTTATTAAACATTTTCCTTTCAACTTCAGTATGTATCCCTTTGAGCCTCCTTGGAGTGGTCAGTTAGAAGCCACCATTACCTGTGTCCTAGACCTAGATTTAGTAATTCAGGGGAGAGGGAGGGGGGAGCAGAAGCAGAAGGAGGGAGATCATTTTCTGAGGTCTTTCGTGGCTCTTTTCCCCAGCTGTTTCTGGGTTAGATCAGAGGTGCCTGCAGCTGTTTGGTCTCTGTGCAATAACAAGCTGTCTGGCAAGAGGACCTGGAGCTGGTTTAGAGGGACATCCCCGAAAGAGGGTAGGCTGTGACATGCAGTGGCCAAACAAAAAGGAGCCCCCATCCCTGGCACAAGTTGTTCCTCCATCCCAGGGGCATGTCCACACACTGGAAGATATCCAAGTACTGCTGTGCCAGATGGTGGCCACCAACCTCCGGCGGACTTGGGGCTGGAGCAGGGCCCTACAAATCCTTTTGTGTTCCATCTGATGCCAATTACTCTGGGTCACACCATGTGCATTTCCAGTGTGTGACAGGCACTGAGAGTGTGCAAGTGATGTCTCTAAGTCCTCTGCAGCACACGACTGGGCTTGTGGGCATCCAGCCTCTCCAAGTGGCATTTCGGTCAGCATCCAAAGCATTCAAAGATTATTTTCTATTCACTTTGTCCCCTGCAATCAACGATGCATAATAAAAGCAAGTACATATGGCGTTGCAGCTACTATTAAATTAATTTTTTTTAAAAAAAAAGCTGGAAGTTCTTAGTCTCAAGAAGAGGGTGGAGCAGGGGAAAAGTGCAGAGCCCATATAACAATGGGGAGTCTGCTTTATTAGTATTGAGGAAAATAAAATCTGCTCTGGCAGTAGTGAAATAAAACACCAGGAAGACTATGTCCGTCTTTGTTTGCACACAGTATGATTCTTCTCTTTCACCAGCCAATTTGTATATTTGAAAAGGCAGTTGATTGGTTAAAATAATGAGCTGAACTTCATCCAGTTCCATCCAATTCCCCAATTATCTGAAAAAAATGTTAGAAGAAATAGAGACAATAGTTTTTAAGCAATTAAAAAAGAAAAAGTAGTCATCATGAAACAATTATAGCACCTTGTATAAATATCTGCATATATATGTATATATATATTTATCAGAGTTTCAGCTGAGACAGGCAATTCTCAGTGACTGTTTGGTGTAGCTGTTGTGGTTTGGGGTGGCAGCTTCAGAAGTTTAGCAAAATTCTAACGAATTCTGCCTGAAATTTGGGCAGGATAGGTTAGCCTAGGGTCCCCTCAGAGAAGAGAGATAAGGTCTGAAGCCAACTTTATTTTTCTTTAAATATACTTTCATAAATTTATCTGGATACAAGTCATATATCGTAATTATTTTATAATTTAACAGACAAAAGTCTGTGTTAATTAATGTGTTCCTTATTTGATATACTTATTTATTGCAGATTATTTTAGATTACGTACTATTTGGGGGGAAAATCCACATGATTTCTGAATATTTCAGTTTGTTCAGCTTGAACAAGAGATGTCAACTGATGGGGAAGTGTATCATTTAGAACATGTATGCAGTGGGTGTAGGTTCCTCCGTTGCACCACTTCTGACCTCTTCAGCAGGCACGTTTCTCTCAGTCGGAACAGAGCTGAAAAAACATCACCAATTCAAATATATTTTAGAACATTTTTATTTTTGCCAGTTCATTAACATCATCAGTGTATAAAACTCAAATTACATTTGTTGCTGTTCCTTTTGGCAGGGTGGATGTTAATGTTGTCTCTGGTGTGCTGGGTGAGAAAGGGAACTCAGCAATCCATTGCAGATGGTGTAGGAGCAAGGTGCTGCCCAGGCCCCCAAAAATTCACAGGCTGCAGGGGCACAGGGACCGGGCAGCCCTCTGGGCCTGCCAGAGTTCCAGCTTTGGCTGCCTATTCCCCAGCTTCTCTATGGTGTATCTTACTCATCTCTTGGTTTCTAGGTTGCACTTCACTTTCCTCATGTGTGGGCCCCCCCCATGCACATAGTGCTCTCTGTATTTATCCGCTGGATTTTGTCTCTTTCTCTTTGCAGGGAACGGATGCGCCAGTCTGCCATGTTTGAACTGTGCCAGGGGATGCACCAGATCAGTCTGCAGTTTGTCCGCTTGCAGCTTAGCTTTGAGGAGTACACTATAATGAAAGTTTTGCTGCTGTTAAGCACAGGTAAGTTGGATTCATGGTTACATGGGAATACTTGAAAGTATTCCAGTTCACAAAGAGATGCAGTGATTTTAACTAATGTGACAAAAGAGCCAAACTGTTTCCAGCTGGGCTGCAGAAATAAGCCTGTGTCTTGGGGTTTATCAGCAGTTAGCATGGGAAGTGTCTTTGCAATTTGAATGCATCACATGCATTGGAGGGACAGGAACGACCAGGAGAGGCACTTTGCCCCCCCTGCCTCTCTGCAGGAGTACCACATGAATAGACCAGCCATGCCAGAAAATTGCTGCAGCTGTGGGATTGAGAGAAAATCCTTGCTCAACATTCAAAGCCACCAAAGTTTGGCTGACTTATCATCACCTTCAAGATTAAAAGATGTGCCTGTGTCTGTACTGCAGAGCCGGTGATTTTGTAATGCCAAGTGACTTGTAAGCCATCTTACTGGCTTCTGAAAGACTAATAAATGGCAGTGCGTGCTTTATTTTTCTCTTGAGCATCCTGCTTTGAGTTTAAGACACAAAATTACATCTTTGTGTTTGTTACAGCGCTGTGTAGTAATTAGCAGGTCTCTTGATCTTAGCTTACTGAAAATATTGAAAAACTCCTGTCCCAGTACAATTGTATAAATTGTATAAATACACAGGCAGTTTGTAGGTTACTTTTCTATCAGTACAGATGAAAAAGTCAATTACCTGTAAAGAAACTTTGTTCTGTGGAATCCTTCTTTTTGTGGGATCCACTCAGTGATGTCGTGTTGAGTTATGTGTCAGTTTGATGGGCATGATGTCACTTCAGTGAACTCACCAGGGAAGAATTCCCCCAGCTGGATGTAGAGGCATTGCACGAGGAGAGGAGGAGCGGGAGATCAAAGGGCCTGCTGTGCTTATTCTGGCTTTCACTTACAAGCTGTCAGCAGGAGGACACTGGGGCCAAGGGCTCCCAGGGCTCATGCTACACAGAGCATCTCCCTGCTTGGTGGCAAGTGAAGCACTGTGAGATCCCACTGCCTTCTCCCATCATCTCATCTGTCAAAGAGGAGAGGAGAAGCAAATGTCGAGTGGTAGGCATGAGTTGTGCAGCACTGGGTGGCAGTTGTCACTGAAACCACTAAAGGCTGATGCAGGAGCAAATTTAGACATCCAGGAGCCTCCTGAGTCCCCATCCACAGCATGGACATGCTGGCTGCAGGAACAATTAGGTGCCTGTGAAGGGACTTGCAGCATCCAGCAAAGCCAAGTGAGGTGGTAAGATCGACACTTTCTCTCTGCCTGTGGTGCCTTTTGCCCATCCCATCCAGCTGGTAGCTCTGTGGTTAAAGTAACTGACTTTGAAGGAGGACATGAAGCTGCAGTTCCTGTTGGGGTTGAAGGAGATTTGGATCCTCTAACAGAAACTTCCTGGGGCTGTAAGGTTTTGAGCTCAGTTGTCTCCTTCCCTCCTTCTGATTGAAGCTGTTCCAGCTTGCTGGGATGGGGAGAGATGCAGCCAGTTGGGGAGCTCTGTGTGTCCTGGCTCATGGAATCTGACCCCCAGGTCCTGCCCCACCAAGGGGTGGATGAGATGGTCTGCCAGTGAAACTAGAACAGTGAGGAGTTCATACATTCCAGGGTTGCACTGAGGGGTAAATGGGCTTTTCTGAAGGTTGTCATTCAGGATTTTTCCAGAAGCATATATCAGTGATTAACATGGATGTGCTATGGGGGAATTGGCACCCAAAATGTCGTTGAGAGAGTGTCTGGATTGGAGATCTTCCTCTGTAACTTTTTAATCAGCCCTAAAGGGGGAGAATCTTTAGAGAAAGAACTTGGAGGCATTCTAAAAATGCAACAAAATGTCTTTAAACTTGGTATTTATTATTCTGCCCTCTTGAGAGTGTAAATTAATGAGTTATTGCAAGAATCTGTTAGGCAAGATCAGCCTGGCCAATTAACATCAGTGAGCTGGGTCCCTTTGAAACACACACCATGGTCACTAGAAAATCTGCTGAAAATAGGTTGTTTTGGAAGAATCAGAATATTTACATTATATATAGAGAGAGGAGAGTGAAAAGGAAATGAAGGTGGTGAGAAAACCCAGAAAGTGTCATGTGAAGGGCAGCAAACCTGGTTGTGAATGATTGTACCATGGTGCAGTCTTATGACAGAAAACATCAGGTTTGTTTTCATATAAATTTTTTTATTGAATCATGTGATGAGCAGAATACAAGTTATTCAGAAACTTTCATGATGACCACATCAAGGAAGTTTCACTGCATTTACATGTGGAAGAAACCACACATTACAACTCAATTGTTTTCTTGCTTTCCACAGACCATAGATTCTGGGAGCTTGCCAACAGCATTGCTGCATTTAATAAGTAAAATCAGAAACACTGGGCAAACCTCCAGAATTTCATGTTTTGCTTGAGTTCTCTTTATTTGTGGTCTTTCTTTCTTAATAATCTGGCTGGGGTGATGGTGTAATAATTTTCAGACAGAACAGTAAAATACATAGTAGTAGAAAGAGTGGTTCTAAGGGTGTTTAAGCAGCATGTAGGAATACAGACCTGTAAATATTAAAGGAACTGTAAAGCCTGTGTGTTCTGTGGGCCACAGCATGCCCTGATGGCTTTACTCATCTTGATTGGTGCCTCTGTGTTCATTCAGCTTGAACTGAATTTGTAGATTTGTTCCAGGAAATTTCTTTTATCTGTCAACTGACTGACTGAGTTTGCATATAGAATTTAAACCTTAAATGTTATGTTCATGTAATATAAATATGTTATATTTCTATTGTGATTATATAACATAAATATATAATATTTACTGAGCAGGAGGCAGGTTGGTATGTTACCTCCTAGGCTTTTTCTAAAGATTCTTCCTTGTGCCCCCTTCCAGCACTTTGTGGCCTCAAGTCCTTGCTGGTTTTGTGGTGGTACAGCTTCTCCTTGTTTTCCATTGCTAAATTGCTCTGGTAGATACTGATGCTTTTTCTTCAAGCTTCAACTCTGGAGCCATTTGGGCAGATATTACATACTTATGATATGATTTCAGTGGGACAGAGGGCGGTTCACAGGATCTGAATGAGAAGGGAATGGATGAACAAGACAAATTCTGTCAAGATGTTAAGTCAGGGTAAGCTAAACTGGAAGCTCACCTTTTTTTTTCTGTATGTTTTAAATAGTTAACTTCCCATTTAGCTTACTCTGACATGTTTTCCTGGCTTGCTTAGGAAATAAACTTACTCCTGTTATAGTTGAGTATTTTATTGTCCTTCTGTGGACTACCATTAACAGATGTAATGAAAAAAAATCACTGATTAAGCAGTGTTCAACCAATTCAGATATTAAACAGCAGAACATTTTGAGTAATGCCATTAATAACCTCTTTGGGGTCTTTGTAGGGATCTGATTCTAGTAAGCCATTCCTGTTTGGGGCAGAACCTGCTGGAGTGCAAGGGTATTGCAATCTGTAAAGAAACAATTTACTATCTCATTTTCTAATTAGCCTGCTGATATCTCTCACAGTAAAAAGTATCAGAAAATCCTACTTTTTGCCTATTTGTGAAATGATGATTCCATGATCCTGATTCCATCTCCCTCTGGCAGATGGAAACTTCAATGCTTGCAACTGTATATCATGGTCAAACGCTAGGTGAGGATGCGTATTTGGAAAAGAATCTTCTCTTCCATGCAGAGTAATGTCTCTATTTGTTGTAGGTGTCACACAGATGAAATTTTCAAAGAAATTTTAGATCTTCCTTGATGGCTTAAAAATGTGTCACTTGGTCTAGCATATCTGCAGATAACAGCTGAAATTCTGTACTTTCTCCTCCTCTGCCAAGCGTGGGGAATCACTGAAGAATGATAAATCACATCTTCAGCTTTTGAAAAAGTACCCTTGATCCATCTGCTTTTTTATGTGGTTGGATTGTATTAAAAGAGTTCAAACATGAGGTTAGCATGTGTCGTATTTGAGATGTTATCTTGTCCTCTGCCACAGCTTCTGCAGTCACACATCTGGAGAGGATGCCTGAGTCACTTGAAAATCTGTATGATGTTGTTGATCCCTTACCGATGTCTGTAAAATTATGGACTTTGCTTAATGGTTTAATTCCTTCATCCATTAACTGGTGTAACTGTTTAAGTATGCACATCAAGAGAATAAGCAATGCAGTTAATATTAATTTAAGACTGTCTTTTCAATGACAGTTCCCAAGGATGGTCTCAAAAGCCAAGCTGCATTTGAAGAAATGAGGGCAAATTACATTAAAGAACTAAAGAAGATGGTAACTAAATGTCCAAGTAACTCTGGGCAAAGCTGGCAGAGATTCTACCAACTGACTAAACTCCTTGACTCCATGCATGATGTAAGTATAACTCCTCAAGGACTGCAGAAAAGTTAAGCAAAAAATCTCTCAATTAAAGTAAACCAGTAGGTCCTTAAGTGTGTTAACTGACAGAGAGAAAAAAGTGAAATTCTTTTTAAAGGAACATCTGAGAGAAGTCACTAGATGAATTTAAGGACAACTGCCAAGTAAAATAAGAACATATAAATCATTAAGGACTGGGTCCTGCTTCTCCTATGTTAAGTGGTGGTGTGTTCCTCCAATGATTCACATAAGGTCAGAGCTGTTAGTGGGGCCATAGGCTCTGCAGCAGGAGAGGTGATGTGAGCTGTGACCCTGTCAGAGACAACGCAAGTGCTCCACGTGGAGTATGCGCCAGTCACTTCGCTGGCAAAGGTGCCGGTTTAGTATGGCATGCATCTAACGTGCCTGATGTGCTAATAAATGTTGAATTAATTTGGTGATCTTTTACAGCTGGCATTGTAATAATGATGGATCTAAAAGGTGTATTAAGACTTTGGAGCAATCTTGGGTATTTGAGGCTTTATTTTAGCTTTTCAAGCTTTTTTTTGTTTGGTTATTTCTACTGGCCTGCCTCATTCTGGTGTGAGGTGCTTGTTTTACACGTGCCAGGTGTGAGATCTGATGAATGATACAGGAAACTACAAGTTTAGTTTGAAAGCACCCAGGCTGTTGATGGCTCTGCCCAGAGTGACTCTGAGGGGCTGTGGTGGGTGCATGGAACCAGCTCATGATTTCAGAAGGGATATCCATAATGTTGAGCTGTTTAGTTGGGTTCTAGCCAGTAAGTGCAAAGATTCACCTTTCCAGGTGCTTTGAGCAGCAGCAGGGATGTGTCTTGATGCTTCCCCGCAGAGGAAGCAAGTGACACAGGTTTTATGGTCTTCCTAACCTGAGACGTTTTCCAAGGGCCCCTTGAGAGTGCCCTGGGCACCAGCACATTCCCTGGGTCAGCAGGGCTGGTACCTATTCTCTGTGAAGCTGTGCTGGGGTGCAGCAAGTGATGGGAGACTCCTGGGGCCAGTGGGAGTGACCTTTAGTCATATTTGAGTACATGAGAGGAGAGCTCTTGTGTGCAGAGCCTGAAGCCCCACAGCATGCTGATCACCTCCTAGCAGAGACTGGTGAACTGCACCAAAGGGAAAAACTGGCCTGCTGCATCCTGGGTGGGCAGGGAAGGAAATGTGCTGCATGAAGAACCTTACAGCACTTGCTTTCAGAGCCTGCATATAAATGTACTTCTTTGTACTGTACTTAAATTTCATGTTGTAGAGACGGTACAGTACAGTGCACTTCAGGTCAAATCGGTATAAGAGCCTGAGGTCTGTTTATAGAATGTACATATGGAATTATTTTTCAAATATTGTTCTGTTGTTCATTAAAACATTGCAAATCTTAGTGGGAGGCAGGGAGAGTATTATTAGTGCTGCAGTAATAGCTCATTCTTCAGAGATCAGGTTTCACTTGCTCAGTGCCAGCAAAGGAAGTTGTAGTGTTTTAGTGGAAAGAAAAGGGGTGGGTGATAAAATCATTTGCAAGAATTCACATCTGAACCTCGAGGCAGCATAATAAACCCCTGCATTTATGGAGATTTCTAATCCTCTTCAGGATAGGCAGTGTCTGTGATTTGTTATTGCAATGGGTGTGTTTGTGTGGTTAAGGTGACTGGATGACAGGCTCACGCTTACTGAGAATGCTACCGTGTCCTACAGACATTTTCCAAAACACAGCATTAACCATTGGGGGCTGAACTAACCAGAGGAAGCAGACCGCTCCTGCATTTTATTTAATTTTTAATTAAGCTATTTTTACATTACTTTTGTTTTAATGGAGCACTTTGTTTCAAAGGACTTTTTAAAGAAAGTCCCATTGTCAGCATTTTCTGTTTAAAAGGCTGGTTGTCTGCACAACAGTGCTTCCTTTCAGAGATGATGCTGGAGTCTTCTTCAACAAAAGCACTTGTTTATTTTTTCTCTTTAAAGCTGATTTTTTGCTTTTTTGTTTTGAAATCCATCAGAATAAATTCAGAACGGCGATAATATTAATGAGAAGTGTGAATTATTCTCTCCCCACTGCCTGTAAGTGCAGAATTTCTCCGTTCGATCAATGTAAATGCAGATTTCATGCTCAGTTCCTTGGTATAGGAGAAATGCTTTTTCAGTTGCCACCTATGTATTTTTAACTTACTCCATTATCATTTTAGAGGGTCAGTACGTATTTGGTTCTGAGCAAACTGACTGGAGCTGAGACCCCCTGTTTATATGCTGCTGTAGCCACAGCATTGGCAGTTGCAGTGCAAGCCTGAAGGGACTGGTGCACAATTCATGCTTCTTCAGCCCTCCTGCTGCATCCAGCTTTTCCACCAGAGCAGCATCTCATCACTCATGGAATTTGCTTTACCTGAGTGTAGTGACAAATAAAAAAAACCCAAAACACCTCCTTTGCACCTTCGCACTTGCTTTCATTGCCCTCATTTTTAAGTAGTCTTTCTGAGGAGTATGTGAAACAAAGTTCATGGAAATATCAAATTACAGTATGCTTGGTTTATATAACATAAGGAAGAAAAAGTAACCCAAACAAGATGATTTTACATTGCTCAGTATACTAAATCACTCATCCACACAGTGAACATATGTGCAGGTAGAAAAGTGCCGAGCTGAGGAAAAACAGACATTTTCAAGAAGGCCAGGTAGGCACTTAAGTATTTGAAAACATCAGCAACTTTATTTAATGATCCATAAAGCCTCAAAGCACCAAAAGTGCAACTGAAAATATAAGAGATCGAAACCTATCCCGAGCAGACAAGATAAACAGGGGTTTGTGCACATGCGTGTGCACACCTGCACTGGGCCTTAGGCGCCTGCCTGCAGGCTGTCCTGTCATCAGTGGCACTGCTGCTGTGCATCAAACTGCTCTTTATTTCCATGATGCAGTGTGGAAGAAGCAGTTGCTGATACAGCAGGCACAGGCTGACAGCGTTGGTCCAGTTGCACAGTGTGCCTTTCCTCGAGAGGGAGGAGGGTGTTGTCATCTACTTGCTATTGTGCTGTGGCTCAGCATTGATTTCTTGCATGATCCACAGTGTGGGTAGCTTCTAGGAGCACAACACACTGTGCCCTGGAAGTGTTTAAAAAACATGTAGATGTAGCACTTTTGGACATGGTTTGGTAGTGGAGCTGGCAGTGCTGGGTTGGACGTGATGATCTGAGAGGTCTCTTCCAACCTTAATGGTTCTATGATTCTGTACTTCCTTCTTGCAGAGATTGTGTTTCCTACCATTGCAACTGGCTTATGTGATTGTCCTGCTTTACTCTGCGCTGGTGCAGCCTCACCTTGAATTGTACGTGCAGTTTTGGGCACTGCAATGTAAGAAAGATATTAAGCTGTTAGAGAGCATCCAAGGGAGGGCAACAAAGGTGCTAAAGGGCCTCGAGTGGAAGCCATATGAGGAGAGGCTGAGGTCATTTGGTCTGTTCAGCCTGGAGAAGAGGAGACCTCATTGCAGTGACAACTTCCTCATGAGGGGAAAAGGAGGGGCGGGCACTGATCTCTTCTCTGTGGTGACCAGTGACAGGACCAGAGGGAATGGCCTAAAGTAGTGTCAGGAGAGGTTTAGGTTGGATATTAGAAAGAGGTTCTTCACCCAGAGGATGGCTGGGCACTGGAACGGGCTCCTCAGGGAAGTGGTTACAGTACCAAGGCTGACAGAGTTCAGGGAGTATGTGGCCAGTACCCATCCGTGTGGGTCCTTCCGATTCTGCATATTCTGTGGTTCTGTGATCATTTCTCAAAGACTTCTGTGGTAAGAGCTGTAGTGTAGCAAGGACAACCCACCTCTCTACACAGATCATAATGGTTTCAGTCTTGTGCCCGTGAGTGGTCATGGGTATTTTGGGGAGAGATGCATACACGGCACTTGGATGTAGGTGAACTCCTTTATGTGATCAGAGAAACAGCATGCAGGAACATTAGAAACAGATGTACTACACATGGTATCAGAAAATTCATTTGGATCCTCCTCAGCATCTCCTGTTGCCTTTGGCCAGAAGGGTTGTATCTTACATGGCAAGTCTCATTTCATGTAGAGAATGTAGTGTATGGTTAGGCAGTCTGCAGAACAAAAGCTGAATTTGGTTTCAATCTGGCTGATACTAAACAGACTTTGAGTGAAGAGGGCTTTTGTTTCAATGCCATGGCATTAAACCCTAATATGAACCTTCCCTTTGTCTTGGCAAGGCAGTGCCCTGTGCTGTCATTCGCTTGTTGACATTTTCTGCCAAACAAAAATAAATTCTTTAAGGCTCATGCTGCTGAATAATTAATTTTTTATGGTTCCTGAAGGGAATACTTTATAGCTGAGGTAGATCTTTCCATAGGCTGAGAGTGCCAGGATTTCACTCCCTGAAAAAGCTGACAGTGGGAAGAAGGGCACAGATCCTTGAGGGGCAGGTATGCAAGGTGTGCTGGGGTGGATGCAAATGTGCCTAGGCAGGTGCCTAGTCCTCCTGACACAAAGCTGCAGATTAGTCCCTCAGCTGTTACCAACACCTTTGGGTGCACTTCTGCTACTGATCAGCTAAAGTTGTGTCCCAGAGATGAGCAGTTTGGAGCCTTGTTTCAGTGTGTGAATCTCAGGGTGAGCATTTTCTCTCTTTATTCAGAGGATAGATCCGGTCCACACTCCCAGAGTGGCCCTACCCGAGTACTGTAGGAGTGTGCTAGGTGTGAGTGGAAGCAGCCAATGTGCATCTGTCAAGTGAGGAATTGATTCCCAGCTTCCTAATTTAGACAGAAGCTACTTTAAGAGTCATCTTGTTCAGTTTGTGATGGCTGGATCTTTTTTCCTTCATGTTAATAAGTGTTTGTTGGACAAGGGCAGAACCCCACTACTGTTGACAGAAGAGCAAGGGAAACTTGGCTCAAAATTTGCCCTTGTCAAGGGTGGAGGATGCTTCACTGGTGTGTGATGCTGTGGGTTTGCATGCATCCTGCAGGCATACAAAATGAGTTCAACTCAGGTTCTTCTATGTCATGTCCAGGTGTCAAGTGCTGTGGTTTCGGTGTGTACATGTTTATGAAGAAAACTTGAAGAAATGAGTGCAGTTTCGCAATCAGATAAATGCACTTGTCCAGGCAGAACTAGGGTTTACACTTGCTCTGGTCAGATAATGTCAGTGCCTAATCCATATGCATTTTGTCTGCCTTTTACTCCTTGCTAGCATGAGGTAAATACACTGCATGGTGTGATCAGAGGCTTCATCCCTTGGTCTTACCTTGTGTTCCCTGTGTTTGCGGAAGGTTTTACTCTTGGGTTAGAATTCAAGATTTTATAGGCAGCTGGGAATGGTCCACTGTTGGCACCAAAGGACATACATATCTCAGCCTGCAAGCCATGCCAGGGGAGAATAAGTTTCTTCCTGAGCCCTCAGACTAATAATTAATTTGCATTATGGGGTTTTCATAGGACTGGGAGCAAAAAGGAATACAGAGGTAATGAAATAATCAAGACCAGCTTGGCAGTGCCTTTACTTAACCTTACTGGTTCTTGAAGCAGGAGGTTTGTACCCACTGCACTAAGGGGAAAAAGCAGGAAGTGGCAGCTTTCCCAGATTCACCAAGGGCTCTTTGCTGGGTGAGTTGGAAGACAGAGACCCATTTCTGAAAGAGACAGAGAAAAGTTTTGGAGTGTTTTTTTTTAATATAGGAAAACACTGAGGTTTCTGACAGTAATAGCTGTAGCTAATAATAGGATGAAATTACTCAGCATTGTGTTGTTACCCTAATGCTGTCTTAATTGCTGTCTCTGTAGGCTTAATCACAAAGATGCTCTCGATAGAGAAGTGGCTGTAGGCTTTCATAGCATTCTCAGAGATTCTGAGAGTATGTGAAGTCAGAAAACTAAGTACAGAAATGTGCACCCTTGCAAATCCAGCAGTTCTTACCATTTCTGGAAATGCAAGGCATGGTGAGATTTCCAAACTGAAATAAAGTCTTTTTGCTGTAAAAATTTTGCAAGTTCTCAAAGGTCACTGTAACTGTATTAACTTCAGGGACTTCATTAAAGGATTCATTTTTTTAATTATGAAGAGTATAGGTGAAGAAGTCCATTTTATGAAAACCCCACCCTAATAACAGAAAATTACATTTGATTAATGCTCCTATTTCTCAGAGGTGCTTAATACAGCATACAAATGCAAAGATTGATTAAGTAAAAAACTGAGAACTACTAAGACTGCTGTAGCCTTGAAAATGTTTAAGTGCAGCACACTTTCTGATGAGAGAAAGCTTCATAATTAATGACTGAAGTGGTGAAGGGTTGTAGCGAGCAGCTGATCCTCTCGCTGGCAGAAGAGCTGTCATGTCTTGCTGCAGTCTGGGTAACATGGATGTGATTATTCTGACGTGTATTTCCCCATCCCCCACAGCCCAGCTCATACTAATTTATTTAGTGGTATTTTCCCGCCCGGAGAGAGTGATATTTTACCCACCCGGGGTATTTTCCCACCCGCTGCAGTCTCCATCCTGGGAGATGCCAAGGACTCAGCTAGGTGAACTCCACCCAGGGGCAGGCAGTACCTGAGCTCCAATCCCATGCTCTGCCCCAATTCCATCATGTGTAGAGAGAGGCTTGCAGTGCTGCCAGAGGTACTGAGCCTTGTTTTATTGCCAGCTCCAGAGAGAGCTGAAAAACTACCTACTAAAGCATTAAGAATGGTCCCGGTTGCATCCCAGGGAAACGAGAATTGTCTTAGTTGTGGCCTTAACGCACTGTCTGCGCTCTGCTAAGCTGTAACTCTTCAGAAGTGTGCTTCAGTAGCAGAAATAACCGAGATTGTAAAAGCAAATACATTTCTAGTCACCACTGCATTGCTTGTGAAAACAGTGGTGCTTTCACCTCACTGTTTAATTGGAGTTGTCTTTAATGCAGCTGGACTGGAGAAGGTGTCAGCATTTTCAGCAAAAACTACCAGCAGTAGAGGGTAAAAGTGGTCAGGTAAAGTGGAGTAAGGATTTCTCAGGTCACAGGGATTTTACAAGCCTTTAAAGAACAACCAAAAGTATATTTGATCTGGGAAACTCACAAGCCATGTTTGGAGGTACTGGAGAGCTGGCATTACCTTGCTTGTAACCTGTGGTGTATCAGTCACTGTCACTGCAATGACAGAGCGTGTGTGTTCCAAGAGAAAACAGTACCGAGCTTCTCTTTTAAAGCAAAAGACCACCTGAATTATTTAAAGCTGTTAAACCAAAACTAAGGATATGAGACAGATATCCTGTCTTGGGATGCAGGGGCAGGGACTTAAATTTCAAAATTAGCATCGCCTGTGGAACCTGAGTTTTCCATTCCTTTAGGGCATTATGATGGCAGGGCTGCCGCGCTGGCAGGGAGGGAGGGAGGGAGGGATCCTTGAAAATGTATGAGGAGATGGCTGCAGTAAAGAGCTCTGCTTGTGCGAACAGTTCTTGGCCTCACAGCTTTCTCTGTATGACCTTAGTGTTTACATTTTAGTACTTCTGAGTTGGCCTTCGATTCTCCCACATTAATGCCTCTTTATTTTAAATTAATGTTTCCCCAGCCCCAAAAGCCATGCAGCTTTTAAGACTGAAGTTAAAAGACCTTGACTGCAGCTCTGTGTTGCTGGTGACACACATAGTCGCATGTGTGACACGCATGCTTCCTAGTACTCATATTTTCTTTATGAAGATGATTTTTGTCAAGTATATTAAAGCTGCTAATTCAGCTTAAGAAAGAGAGGAACAAATATTTTAGCAGACTAAATAGGTATAGAAAAATATATCATCTTTGAGGCTTCAATCCCAAGTATTACTTGTTAGGAGGGTTTTTGGTTTTTTCTTGTGTAAATTTAATCTTTTTCCTCTGTGGTGAGACTCATAATGTGCTTTGATAGGCTATTGAAAACCATGATCATATCCTGGTTTTCACCCACTAGACTGCTAGCTCATTTATTGTATGGAATAGATTATGCTTCCTTCATTGATGTTAATTATTTCTCATTTCCTGTTCTCTGCATATTCACCAGATATACATGCCTACTTGATGCTACGAAAAGCTGACAAAGAAGTCAGAATTTGTAGTTTCTGCTTAGGTCTCCCTGTGATACCTGTTGTCTAACTGCTTTCAGAGGCTTCTCCTGAGTGTGATGAGGCAGGGCTGGCCCTGAATTACACAGCAGGTGAGGATTGTTGGCAGTGGGACAGAGATGACCCACAACTACGTCACGTTCAGTGACGTGAAGCAAGTTTAGGAAAGCAGCATATTCATCAGGTCATTGTCAAGGCTGTGTTGGGGTGCAAGACTTCCTTTGCTTAGGCGCTGGTACTTGATGCCAGAGTCAGGGAGGAGCGAGTGGTAATTACGCCAGAAGAGTTTCCTTCACATTGGTTTTGCATTACTTGGAATATTTTTGGCACACAGTATATGCAGTAACAACTTCTTCCTAATGGGTAAAGTAAACCCTTGAACATCAGCATTTTTTCCCCTTGAAAACCAGATTAGGTCTGTGCTACTTCTTTAGCATGCATCTGTTTAATTAATTAGCATTGCTTCATGACATGCCAGATCATCAGGAATGAACTAAGCCAGAGCAAAGAGGCTCATATAGGGTTCAACAGCAGAAAGTCATGTGTTTGAGTGATTGCAGCACTTCCCTGCGATGTTCATAAATTGCTTAGATGTTTGCAAGAACAGCTGGGAAAGTCCTGAAAGTAAACAATAAGGTATGGTGCTACAAGATGCTAATCTTTCTGTCCGTGTTTTTTGATCTATTTCCTTTTCTGTTTTCCAAAAGTCCACTTCTTGTTGCTCTGTCTTTAACAGGGAGAGCAGAGTACAACTCTACATGTTAAGAATCGAAATGACAAACTTGTGTTTGATAAACTATGCAAGCAGAAGTGGTTTAAGTCCTTGAAAGGACATAAGGCACCAAAATTAAGCTCTGCTTAACTTTTGAATTTTTAAACAGCAAGGACACTAGTTTTTCTTTAATCACAGTGGATGTTGATAGACTGAAATCTGAAGGTGCTTCATTCACAGCTGCCTCAGAAGCTGAGTTGCCTCTTGACTGACTTGTGTTGTGTTTTTCTTAAAGATTACAAAGGGTCCAACATACTGGAAGTCTCCAGGAGATACATTTAGAACACAGCCACCAAAAAAACCTGTACACTGCCATGCTGCAAAACCTGAAATGCCACCATGTGACACAGCATTCATGTTGTTGAGCTGAAAACATCAGGTGCTCTGGTAGTTGTAGGTTGCAGGCCCTGGAGAGTGCACTAAAGTTTACCAAATAATTTGATTTAGTGAATGTGCCCCCCCACCCCTTGAAATTTAGAGATAGAACAGTTTATGGCTGATCTTTTCCCTCTGGGCAAAAGGCTTTATTTTCATAGACAGTGAGTACCTACAGTCTTCATGGTGGCCAGTTGCTGTGAGTGAAATGAAAAGTGCAGTTAGGCTGAAAAATCTTATTTATGGAATCTTGATTTTTCCTAGTCAGCTGATTTTTAATGAGTTAAATAGTCCTTTGCCATCTGAGTTTATTTGCTTTATAACCCTGCAAGTGGATTTCCAAGTCAAAGTAAGGTGTCATTTCTCGGTAATAATCAAGCTGTTGTTTGCATGCAAAAATCTCTATGGTTTTTTCCTAAAAAGTGTTCTTTTCTGTATTTCAGCTTGTTAGTGACTTATTGGAATTCTGCTTCTACACCTTCCGAGAGTCTCAGGCACTGAAAGTAGAGTTTCCAGCCATGCTGGTGGAAATCATCAGTGACCAGCTACCAAAGGTGGAATCTGGGAATGCCAAGCCCCTGTACTTTCACAGGAAGTGATAGAAAATGTCTTAAATGGAAGAACTTTGCCTTAAGTTTCCCTGTGTTATTCCACACCCATGAAGGACCCAAGAAACCATATTTTAAACATGCTATTTACAGTTGTTCAGCAGTCTCTGAATAATCTAAAATCATATGAAGGGTTTGGGGGATGGAAAGCAGTTGACTCGGATTTGGCAAGACCTAGATGTTTGGAAATTACCCCATAACCCTAAAACACTTAGAAAATGTTCCTGTTCCTCTGGATGAAAAGCCATATCTAGTCAATAACTCTTTGATTTTGATATTTTAACAGATGGAGTTTTAAATATGCCATGTAGTTTCTGGTATTGTTTGCTTGTTTTAAAAGGGTTCGAGAACTAATGAGAACTTTTTAAAGCTTACCCTTGGTTTGCACATAAAACGTAAAGTCAATATGGGGCATTAATATTCTTTTCTTGTAAAAAAAAAAACAAAAACAAAAACTATATATATATATACACATATATACACACACACAAACCCTAACGTGTAAAGTAATAACAGAACATTTGGTGTGGAATACTCTTGTTATCCCCACCTGTGGCATTTGTTATTCCATGTTATCCCATCCTAGATGCTATACACTGTGTTAAGTGTCCATTTACTATTTAATTAAAAAGGATAAGATGTGAAAAACAAATGCCCTGGTATCAATTTATAGTATCTATTGTGCTGGCTTTACAAATAATTTTTTGCAGTCTTTTGCTGTACTGTACATTGCTGTATGTATAAATTGTGAAGGACCTGAAATAAGGTGTAAGGAACTTTTGTAAATGAGACAAAAAATCTTTAATGGTTAATAGGATGAACGGGAAAGTATTTTTGAAAGAACTCTATTTTGCTGGAGACTATTTAAGTACTATCTTTGTCTAAACAAAACAAGGTAATTTTTTTGTAAAGTGAAATGTTCTGCATGCATAATGAACCGTTTACAGTGTATTTAAGAAAGGGAAAGCTGTGCCTTTTTTAGCATCATATCTAATTTACCATCCTACAGTATCTGTTGTAAATAACCACGCTTAACCTTTTCAGTTGTGTTTCAGCCTTTCTATTTTCCTATTTTTCACCCTTTTTGTCTCTCTTGCAAGTGTATGTGACTTGAGCACATCTTAGAAATCCTGCTTCATAAATCTGTAGGACACTATACTATGTTGTGTTTGCCACTTTACAAAGGTTTCATTTAACAAGACAAATTGTGGTCTCTCTCCAAAGCTTTTGCCAGCTTAATGATCTAGTGAGTTCTTGCCCTCTATTCCCTTTCCTTCTCAGGGGAATGGAGGTGAGCAAGATGTTGAATGATTTTTTCTTTTTTATTAAGGTTTTCCAGATTGTTTGGGTTTTTTTTTCCTTTGAATGCTGGATATATGAAACATCTTAAAAGGTCAGATTATTATTTCAGAGGGGGGAGAGTTATTTGTGATTATGATGAAGGGAACATGCAGATCATTACAGTAAGTATATTGAAGAGATTTGTACTGGTGAGAGGGATGGTGAGGTACTGATATGGGCAGATTAGCTGAGTAGAATTTTTAGTGATAAACTAAAAACCGTGTAATTTTCTAAGCACTTTTGTAATAATCAGAATACATCTGAGAAGATAAATGTTCACACTACAAGTTCAACTCAGTTGGTCTGATTTTGTCTCAAAAATGTTTTCTGTAGAATAAGACTGCAAAGAAAAGAATTTTTGAGGTGATTTTCACTATTTCACAATTTATAAGCAAATACAAAATTTTGGAGTAGAATAGAGGACAGGTGAACTTTTCTGAGGCTCAACTGTTGCTACCATATGCTCATGTTTAAATAGAATAGTTTTTCAGAGTCCTAATCCGTAGTGTTCTCTCTGGGTGCCACTGGTATTTTTGAGCTCTAGTGTGTCCCTTGGCCGGTTGGAATGTAGCATTTCTTGTAAATGGTGGTCGAATTTAAGAATTCTACACCCTTCCTGAACCCAAATTTTGAGGTGCACTTTGGTGCACTGTAGACAGTCAGCGCTACTTGTCTTTTTAAATGACACCTGCCTTATGCAATGGGTAATCTGTAAAGACTGTATTCAGAGAGGTTTTTTTATATATAAATATATGCATACATATATTATTTGTATTTTGGAAGTCTAATTCATAGGCAGATCTTTAAATACTGACCTGCACAGCAATATGAAAGCCAAACTTCCAACGTGAGATATACAGCATGCAGACTGGTTGTTTACAGTAAAGACACAGTCATACATCCATCTTTTAATTTACTTTTTTTAAAAAAAAGTCTAAAATAGAAAATTTCAAAGCCAGGTTCTGAGTGAATACAGTCTGCAGCAGCTTTTTATATTAACAAAGTTACTGCCTCCTTTTCTGTCTCAGAGTAACTTTGCTTGACTAAAATAGCAAAGCCATATTCTACACTTCACTGTTAAATGCCTGTCCCAGTCCAAATTGTTGTCTGTTTGCTCCTATTTTTGTACCTTATTACTTTTAATCTTGGTTTGGTACAATTCATAATTCACAGAAACTTCATATAATTAAACACACTAAATTAGTTTTAAAAAGCAATTTATATCTTTATGCAAAAACGTATGTCTGTCTTTGCAAACAACTGTAAGCAGATTATAATAAATCCTTTACTTTAATCACCTGTTGTTTATGAAACCATTCATTGATTATTATTTTTTGCTAGAGATCATTGAACTAGTAGATAAAATTGGATATAGATGTTGTAAGAGGCAGTATTCTCTTATCAAGGACACTTAAGCAGAATAGCCATCACTTTTTTTATCTAAACCTGTGTACAGGAAATAAAAAATAAGACAAAATCCAACCCTAGTTTTTAGTTATTGGGAAGTTAGTTACGTTCTTTTGAATTTGTTTAGAATGGAATAGGCATTTGTCTCCTGCAAAATACAAGACAAACTACAACAGCTTTTAGCAGTGGGCTTTTGTTCGTTGAGCTAAATTATTTTGTTGTAAGAAGGAACAGGGATATGCAGCAAGAGCATTGTATACACAGTTAAAAATGTAAAATAGTGTTAATGTACTGCAGTGGGTATTTCAGGAATACTACACATCGTGCGACTGAGCACTTGCGCAGAGTAAAATAGAGAAGACTAAAGTTTGCAATATCAAAATCTTATTAAAAAGATACTTTACAATCAATAATGCAAAAAGCTAATTCACAGGGTGGTGTTTTTCACTGACTTGTTTAAACATTTATGAAATTAAACAATTCTACAGTTAATGCACTTTTAATTGTTTATTAAAGATTTGACTTTTTTTAAAGCAATGTTTTCAGCTGGAGGTCAATGACTTGATAAGATAGACAGCAGTTCTGAGGCCAGGAAGCTCAGAGGAATGTTTAAGAATTCTTGGAGTTTAAATAGATTCCTGGATGAAAAATAAAAGCAGCCAGCAGTATGGTGTAAACAGTAAAATCTATGCATAATGATGCATTTATAATTAGGGGTTTGCTTCTGTATGTTTAAAGCTTTTTAAATAAATAGAAAATATTGTTTGGTCTTTATGTTAATGTCTGCAAGTACCTACTTTTTTTTATACAAATTGTACAAATATACATGAATTAAACTGGTTTGATTGCAAGTATTTCTTGCATTTTAATCTCAGATAGGTGCTGATGTACTGATATCCTTAGAGACAAGCTTCTGCTCATGTAGAAACAAGAGAACCAGAGAATGGTTGGAGTTGGAAGGGACCTTAAAAACCATCTACTTCCAACCCCCTCATCCATGGGCAGGGACACCTTTCCCTGGACCAGGATGCTCAAAGCCCCATCCAAGCTGGCCTTGAACACTTCAACATAAAGTCTCTAAAAGGGCAATATCTTTCTTCCTACATGCAAGCTCTATTCCTTCAGATGATGCAGCACATCTGCTGGCTTCAGCCAGGGAGCAGCTACTCACTCTTGGACTAAGGAATTCCCAGTGTTGAGGAATGCGGTTCACTTAACCTGGGGCACTGTGCTTGTTAAATTAAGGGCTGATACTGGTATGGACACAACCTCCATTCCACTAAAACAAACCTTCTGCAGCCAGACCAGCCTGGCTTCCAGTTTCTGCTAACCGAGGGGTTCCTCTACCTTGAATAGATGAGCCTTGTGGGTCCCTTCCAACTCGGAATAACTTGTGAACCTGTGACTAAAGTTAGGATTTCTCTCAGAGAAAGAGAGATTTACCATTTCATGTGCACAGTGTCTCCACAGGGACTAATCAAACTACCTTCTCAGGGTCAGGCATTTTCCAGTTGTAATTACAGTAGGATAGGGGAAATAAAACTCGTGGTTTGTTCTGTGCACTCTCTCAAAATTTCACCTCCAAGTTCTGCACAAAGCCAGATCTGTGCTGCAAGACCACCATTTAAATGCATTTTGTTCTTTTAATAACAAGTTACATAAACTTTTTATTGCCAAAAAATCCTTGCACCTGCTTTCTGTTTGCTGAATTGTCAGAAGGAAAGAATAGTAGAGGATCAGCAGTGTTAGGAAAAATTTCCCATATGTTTACAAGCAGATGTATCTGTCATATGCTGTTCTAGAATAAGAAAATGCTATCACTACTTAAAAACATAACCAAACTTGTAATCTGACCTCAAGCTGAGACACTGCCTTCTACCAGGTATCTACAGAGACTGGGATTTTTATGATGAGTGCAATATTACTAAGATAGAAAGGAGTAGGGAAAAAAAATGCCCTTTCATGTCATATACTTTGCTAGGCAAAACGTGGTTTTTACCATAAGGTTTTTTAAAGTGTTCTTACTTCAATTCTAGATGTCAATAAGCTGAAGTTTATTTGGAACTTACCTATGCCTACTGCAAGGACAGATGAAGGCCCACTGTTGGACTCTGACGTAGAAAACAATGTCCAAGGCACATTCAGCTTAAAAGGTGACATTCCAGTGAAAACCAGTTTAGCACTGGTGCATTTATAGCCCACATAAGCCCTCTGTCAGCAACTATTTTCTTTAAATTGCAAACCGGGTAAGAATTGTGAAATGGGTTAAGAGAACAAGGAACATTGAGGAAGGCAAGTTTCTGCCCAAGCCTCTTCTGTGACATAATTACAGATGCTCAGCTAGCAAAAGCTGAAAGCAGTGTAGCAGGAACACTTATTTTCATTACAGGGCAGATATATCAGCTAATGAGATTTTTCTTTCACTCATGATGAAAGACGGCATCAGAAGGAAACCTGCCACAAAGATCAGCTGGGACAGAGCTTAACAACATTCAGCAGCCTGGAAAACCCGGGGCTTTTCACCCAGCAGAGCGAAAATGCTGCCTTCCAAGGCACAGGGCTGAGCACTGTCCAGTGACTAACATAGACTATAAATTTCTGCTGAACCCAGCTAGTCAAGAGTCTCAGCTTTTCCATTAATTATTCAGCAAACACACATTCAACTTTAATTTCCAGGCTAAGGTAGTCAATCCCTTGCCCCACACTGATGGCAAGGCCAATGTCATTTTGCATTAAAAACACATTTTGGCTCTTTTTTTTTCCCTAATTCACACTAATTTTCAGCCCATGTCATTTGTTCACTACCTACAGTCTCAGCTTTTGAAGACTGACAAATCCATGCCCCTGCACACAGTAGTCAGTACACAGGAAGGGAGGAGGAACCCAGCCTGAGGATTAAGTTGAACCTGAACCCACAGCTGTGACAGGAGAGCAAGAGGATGGAGTTAGGCCAGACCCATGGAAATCCTGCTGCCAGGCCAAAAGAGAAGAAATCTTCAGTCAGCTTCCTCCACAATGAGCTCCCTGTCCTCCTTCCTGCCTCAAGTTAACAGCATGTTTCTCTGCTCCTTAGAAGTCTACCAAGCCATGGAAAAGAAAGATAGACAAGCAGCATGTCCTAGGCCACCTTCAGGAAAGCAAGCACTCGCAAAGGATGGGAAAGGGGCCTGACTTTCTTTACATGGCTTTTAATTTTTAGCATCTTTTAATCTCTGCTTGCAAGCAGTCAGTACTAGGCCTCGTTGACAGCTCTGTTCAGCAGTGAGGATGAAGGACGAGCTGGGCCATCCATGGCTGCTCGGCCATACAAGTCTGTACTGGGCCGTGGTAGAGCTGGGCTGATGTGGAAACCCATATGGTGGGCAGCAGTTCCCACAACTAAATTCCTAACAGGCAGTGTGGTTGGCCTGAAAGCCAGATCTGATCTGGCTCAGCTCACACCACTGCTTTCAGACAAGGCTTAGGACGTGAGAAAGTTTGGATTAGTATTTACCTCAGTGTATACTCAGTGCTGAGTGTATCGTTTCTCAGTAGAAAAGTTTTCTTCATGTTTGGGTTCTGCATGGCCCCAGAAGTCTCAAAACATCTCAAAGGCAAAATAGGGTCACAGGACTGGATGGAAGAGGCACTATTTTATTCCTTCTCTATATATCTGCTTTTTCAAACGACCTCAGTTAAAAGCAGGGAGGGAAACCACAAAAAAAAACCCAACACAGAGCTAGAGCTGAGAAACATTATGAATTTTGGAAGACAGAAGCCAGAGCAAGATGAAACAGGCACTGCAGGTTTAAAACAACAACAAAGCAAATGGAAGCAACTTCCAAAGCCTGTCAGCTTCAAGTTATCAGAACTGTGCTATCTGATAAGCCAGCATACCTTGCTGCCACACCTGTGAGGCCAACACCAAACATTTACATTCTCCCTCTTCTTTCAACATTTTCCACCAACTGGTAGCCATGAAAACTGAATTTGGCACAAAACCACCATCCTGCCTCCAAAATGACTCCAAGGCCACAAATGAGCTGATAAAGCTGTAGGCCCAGGCAACACAACACTGAGCCAGAACACTGCTTTGCCATGAGAACAAATACATACAAGCAAAGAAATCTTCAATCTTGTTGCTCTAACTACTGGTGCAACTATTTCTTTAATATTGAGTCAAGGAGAAAATTAAAGAACCAGATCTCCTTCACAGAAGTCCAAAAGTCATCTTCAGTGCTTGGGTCACTTAGCTACTATGCCAAGACAAGAAATGCCTAAAAGCTGTATGGCAGAGTCACTGCTCAAACACCAGGAGAATACACCAAATGAAACTCCTCCAAGCAGTGAGGGTTAGTGCTGGAGAGCTGTATGGACTTGGCCCACCATGGCTCCATCTGGAGATGATTTGTGCACACTCCAATGGTCTGTGCAGTCCGGGCAAAGGAACAAAATAATGGTGTGGAGTTAAATCTTCAGGGGGAAAAAGAGGCATTCCAACCTTAAGGCAGCATTAACTATTAACTGGTTTAATAATCACATTTGTTAGAAAAACTTGCAAGCTAAGTGTATCTGCAGTAAATGACTCAAAATCCTTGGAGACCAATTTAACAAATAAGTGACCCTGTATTATATGTCATCCTGTCATACTTTCCTGCATCCTCTCCACTGCCTCCCAGAGGGTCTGACTTGAAAGAGAGAAAAATACAAAGATTAGTGATAAAGTGCATGATTGCATGTAGCTTTTTTTTCCCTTCTTCTTTTTAAATCACAAGGTGCATATTTATAGCCCTCAAGATCACAGAATCACAGAATCACAGAAAATTATGAGTTGGAAGGGACCCACAAGGATCATCTAGTCCAAGATTTCTCAGAGCTTCTTCTCTGACCACTCTCTCACTACTCAAATAGTTCTGTTCTACAAATTCCAATAGCTTGAAGTATCAATAAGACTTTACAGTTGACAATTACATGCAAGGAATTAAAAAAAGCAAGGTCAATAAGCTGCTAGACAGACAACAGAGAAAATACAAGATGCCTCCACGATGCAAAAGCATCATAGCCAGAGAATCTCTCTTCCTTTTGGCTCCAGCTTGCAGAGTTGCCTATTTTAAGTGAGGAAAGTTCCCCATCCGTTTTGGAGCCTATATGAGGCTGACCGCAAACAGCTGCCAATAATTATTTCATGTCACAATTTACAAAACCAGGGCAAAATATTCTGCAACATAGGAATGACAAGTCAAATAGCAAATAGCATTTTATTTCATTTACAGTGATATTTTTGAGTAGCAAAGGAACCATGACATATAGGAGCCTGTAATAAAAGTTCATGTGTCTTATCTTTATAAAATAAATGAAATCATACACACAACATAAACGAATGTGCTCTTTGAAGACATTTGAAAAATGTCATGTCTTGGTAAGTATTATTTTGCTTACTGATGTCTGTTCCATACTGGCTATTCCACTTTGAAATATAATTTGTCAGCGTGATAGCCTTTTTTACCCAGCAGTATCTTCCAAACCCAAATAATCACAGAAGGGATTGAGTTGGAAGGGGACCTTAAATACCGTGTAGTTCCAACTCCACTGCCATGGGCAGGAACACCTTCCACTAGAGCAAGTTGCTCAGAACCCCATCCAACCCTTTCTTTAACACTTCCAGGGATGGGTATCCACAACTTCTCTGGTCAACCTGTTCCAGTGCCTCACCATCCTCACATTGTGTTATAAATGCTGGTTATTGAGGCATAATCTCCAGGACACCAAGTTGAGTCACAGATCAACCAAATACTTGACTTAAAATGCTAGTTATTTTGCAAACAAACATACCACTACTGCTCTTTACAATTGAAAAAAGAAGTACCCTATTGAAAAATTAACCTATCCCTCTTTCTTGTGCCCCTCGCCCATTCCACCCTCAATCTTCTTTTTCAAATTCAGATTTGGCAAACCTTGTTGTCTTCATACAGATTCGGATCGTCAATCCATAGTCCAGCTCTTCATTGATTAAAAGCAGTCACAAAAGTAGAGACAAGTGACTAGAACAAAAATCCATGGATACCATGTACACCTTCTTGGCGTTCAATGCACAAAGCTATAAAAACTGAACATAATTTTGTGGAATAAGTCCTCTCTTGCCATTTAGTGTGCCTTCTAGCCATCCTGGTTCTCTGGAAAACTGCACTGCAAAAGACAAGGAAAAATATTACTGCATCTTTAAGGTTGAATTAGTACTTTTTAGCTTTAGCAAAGCATCCATAAAAACATCCCATCATCTGCAATGACCAGTTTAAGAATCTGGCTAGGAAATATGATTACTAACTTAAATACTTCATAATATTCTGCAAAGTGTACGTGGTGAAATAGCTTTTAGGTGGAGGAGACTTCATTAAGGTAACGGTTAATGGAGCTTATGAGAGATTTATAAAATAGAAAATCTATGCCTTCAGGGAAAATCGGAATTCATATCAAACAGTGGAAAACAATTTTAGTAGGTGAGGCAAAGCAAGACCAAAAACATGTCTTGAGCGGCAGTGATGAATCCAGAATCTCAGAGCCACAGAAAAATGGCACAAGACTTTACTCGGCATGAAAAGTAAGCATGGAAAGATTTATAGAGGAAATAGAAATGAGCCAGATGTCACTCCAAGTATCATCCCTTCAGAATAGAGCTGCTGTTGGAAGTGACCAATGGCCAAAATCTGAATCATTCTTCTGGTTAAATCTTCTCTCTGAAATTCAAATACACAGTGCTATTTACAAAACACAAAGAAAAGGCTTGAAGAGTTCTGTGTTTCTTGTTGCCATCCTAAGTGTTTACTGCTGCTGATCCCGAAGTATCCATTAATCTAAAACAAGAAATATTACAGCTTTGACTCTCAATGCCCTACAAGTTACTCTGCAAGCAACAGAATTAATGAAATCTGACTTCCTATATATATATTTTTTGACCACATTTGACAGGAAGTTAAAAAAGCGTAAGTCTTGTTTCTTTGGAAAACAGACTAAAAAGTCCTCAAATTCCCCTGTCAGATGTCTTATAAGGATATCATACAGGTACCTAGTTACCTGTGAAACTGTAAAATCCCACACTTTTTAGCAGCATAGAATACTCTCTACTGTATTAATTTATCCTTCTTCTGAGTACTTCTGAGACAGACAGTATTTAGGGAAGAGATCCGACAAATGCTGAAACATGCTGCCAGCCATGTCAGTACATTATTTAAAACACATTAACACATTGGGGAATGCGATATTTGTAGCCTTCCACATATCAGGGAAAGAACAGCTAAGAGAGAGCAACTTGTTAAGTCTCACTTCCAAAAGCATTGTAAGGCTCTAAATTTGAGCACTTAAAAACATACTTTCCCCCTAGTTTTTAACTTGTGTCCTATTATTGTCAGACAGTGAAACTAGAAGCTGTGCTCAGAAACGATGCTTTAAATAACAGTATACCTCTAAGGAATCCAGAAAACAAAACTGCTCTCAAATTATTTCAATAGTTTAGATTCAGAACAAAAAATCCGGGCTTATACTTGTAATGAATATGTTTGACAGAAAGATTCCAAAGGAAAAACATACATAGAAAACTACCTTTTAGAATCTCTGCACACAGAGTAACTTACATTACTATTAGTAATTAGCAGGCCCTCCTCTCCCTTTGTCATTTTTATTCCACAATTACAGAGTACACATGCATTTGAAACTGCATTGCTGACACCACCACAAACCTCCCTCCAGCACTGGAGCTATAATTCTACCCTTTCCAGCAGATGTGCCAGCAACCATCCAAACCACTCCCTAAAATCCTTCCATACTTATAGAGTACATCTGTATTATAGGAAACAAACTCAAAAAAATGACAGATCAGAAATAAAAATTACTAGAAAACCTGGAATTGGGAAGTTTCTACTTGTCCTCTGGAGCTCAACCTGAATTTACATTAGAGAGAGGGTATACATATCACTGGCCTGTGAGCATCTCAAGCAAAAGGCTGTTCAAAATGAAGGGAGCCCTAATCTGAGGGGATCACCCTGAAATTAAAATCTGCCTAAAATTTACCCAGGGGAGGAAATGCTCAAACTATGCTGAAACACTGGACTCAAAACAACAGCAAATTCAAAAAAGTATTTGTAAACAGGTTTAATTGTGGGTCCCTTTCAACTCATAATATTCTGTGATTCTGTGATTAGGTAATAGTAAACTCTGCACACTGCAGCACATTCAGAAACAATATACAATGCCCCGACAATTGGATTTAAGTGACAAATAACCATTTTCAGCTCAGAAGACGAGGCATAGATGGCACAACTGAGCTCTGTGCTTGGGAAATTAAATACCATGTATGCACAGCTCAAGGCCTCACTTTTTGGCAGAAGTTTCTCCTAGACTCTATGAAGACTGAAGAAATAATCATTAATCTGACTACACCTAAGGTCACCATTTTTTAGAGATCAGTCTTTTCTAATAAAACCCCACACCTAAAAGTAATTCTTAATATTCAGCATCCGTGGTGACTGTCACATCAGGTAAAATTTCTGCCCCAACTCAACTCACCTTTTGCAAGAAGGGTTAAAGATACCTACACATGACTGACTTTTTCTATAGGAAAATTATATTAAGGAGGATGCCATGCAAATGTAAAACTGCTTTAAGCTCTAATGATCCTGTTTTCTTTGCTAATCCATTTCTGAAGCATAGGATGAAACAGCATGTATTAATTTAAAATCAAAAATCACTTAACCACACAAAAGCCATTTTTCTGTCATGCACAGCTCTCTTAAACCCAGGACACGGGCTATTTCTGAAAAAACACCCTGCTTAAGAGACGATGTTCCATAGTGTCCCCTTTCTGTCATTTCTTCTCAGTCAACAACGATTATAGTTCTTAGCACTTTCTTAGGCCTGCCACATTTAAAAATACCTTGCTGCAGAAACTACACATTTGGCCTTAAAACCACAACTCATTACTAGATGATGGGAATAAGTCTTATGTTGGCCAGGGACAGGAGGGGGAAATACTCATAGTATTAAAGATACAGAGCATAAAACTAAAAATTTAATGTTTTCAGCACAGTTTAACGAGTGTATAACAAGACTGCACGAGAACAACCACAGAACCATCACTAAAAGCCATCATCTCTTAGAACAGTGGAAATATGTAGCAGCAAAGTTGAGAGCTTAGAGTGGGACAGTGGCTTCTTCAATACCTGCTGCAAGGCCATTTCAGCAGTCTCCCTCCA
>WEKX01017432.1:148708-161903 GCA_013390025.1 Pitta sordida | reverse complement strand
CCCAAGTCTAGAGAAGGAGGTTGTCTGACTTTTCTATATGCTCCATAGGAAATAGCTTCCACATTGTCAGTGTTATGATTATCGAACTGCAAACACTTAAATGTTGCAAACAGCTCTTCCCAGAGACCCAATGCTATAAGCAGACCTTGCTCTGTTTTGGCAGCTCCGAAGTTGCACAGGTCTCAACCACACGTGAGAGCAAGACTTGTATCTACAGCAGTTCATTATCAACATGCCAGTAACTTCAGCAAGACTGAATCAGACACCGATTCACCCTGATTTCTACATCTTTGTGGAAACTAACCAATTTCTTAGGAAATCTAACATGCATGGGGCCTGGCACAAGAGGGCCTCCCTTTCTGATGGACTATTTTGTCAATCAGAGTAATAACCCCAAAAAGCTACAGAAATGAGGATTTCGTTCTGAGGAGAACAGAAATCTCACTGCTCAAACCACTACAGCAGCAGAGTTCCGTTCCATAGAACTCAATCACACTGGCCATTTTTTTCATCAAGAAATTAAATTAAAGCAACAAAATGTGTTTGCAAGCCCTCTGGGTTTAGAAGTCCCTCTGGGTTTTTTAAACAATCCCTGTGGGTAAAGTTGACTGCAGAAATACAGAAACATTTAGTACACTTAGGGTTAGCATGGAATTTGGAATTTCAAACCTTGCTGTCTCCCTTAATTGTGCTGTGCGAAGCAGAATTAGTTTGTGGACAGCACATAGGACTAGAAGGTGGGGGGTCTTCTTCCTGACCCTGCTGAAAATTTACTGTGTGACCACAAATAAAACAGTCTGCCTGCATGGGCTCAGGCTTGGGAACAAAAGTAAGGACACTGATACACCATGACAAACTAGTGAAGGTGGAATTCAGCTTGCAGTCTGAGACTTCCCACACGTCTACTACAGCTGGCAGAGATCTAGTCAATGCAATGAATAGAGAGGGGCTCCAAAGAATAATCTGGCTCACTCTAAAGGAAAGTGGTTAGTCACCTGAGTTGCTGCTGAGTTCACTGCAATATAATTTGGTGACCTGTGTCACCATGGTTAAACCTCACCAACCTGTGAGACTTGGGGTCTTTGTCCTGAGTTGACTTCTACCCTCCTTGACAGCTGAACATCTGAGTCTTGTGCACACACTGACTACAAGGTAAAATGCATCAGTTTAAACATCTTGTGTTATAACACTTCTCTCCCAGACATCACTGCTTCCAAGACTGCTACTGCAGGAGCGAAGTCAGACTAGTTAAGGTCAAATTACCTTCAGTGACTTGTAAAAACTTCTCAGGTCAGTAGGAATTATGTATTGCTCATCTGGTACTTGTTGTAGGGGAAGTGATTGTAACTTTCAGCAGCAGTTTTAGGTAACTACCTCCAAATGACATAGAACTATCTGAAAAGGAGAACATCTGTCCCCAGCTGTACACTCATGGTTTCTCCAGAGGTAAAACCGAGATAATTAATTCACATTAATGTTTCCAAGTGCTTTGAAATCCACAGTTGAAAAGTACATGGGCAAGTAGCTCTATCCCCATTTTTACTTCAGCAAAACAACAACTTCCACATACAACACAACACAATATTTTGGGAGTACCACTCCGACTTGTGATAAATCCTTCATTTGTCAGTACGGTAAGGACAGACACTCTAGAAGGCATGGCATGAATCAGAGGGCAGAAAGTGCCTTGTAGTCAAAACATTAACTTAAGCTGGCACTTACACTAGGAGAGAGGTGGGTGACAACGGCTTGGTGAACATGGTTTTTTGTGTCCCTTTTATCCTTGGTAGGGACGATGGGTGCCCCACTTTTCCTGAGGAACAAAACACTTTCTCAGCTTTTCTCATATTTTCGCTTCCATGAAACCTGATTTTTAAAATTGTAAAAAGCTTGATAAGAGCTATCTTGACAAGTTTTCAGGAAGCCTTCCTGCTAGCAATACTGCCAAGGAATTTTTGTTGTGTAAACACCATTTACCCTATCTGAAACACTTCTCCTGAGTGAAATTCCCATTTACTGAATTTTAAGCAGTCTCTTTCAAGAACCAGAAAAAAAAGACACTTGGCTTCAAGGCTGGCAAAATTTCAATGCCAGGCAGTCTGATTATTCTTTCCATGATTATTGGGAATATCTGCCTCAAAAACAACAGAAATATACAACCAGCATATGTATCTCTCAATCTCAATATTCTGCTTCTCCCCATATGTGTCCTTTTCCAGCTGCAAACTCTTCAAGCTTTGCCTCTATCTACTTGAATTACATTGTTATGTGCTGTCAATAATACAGCCTGTAACAACTGGGAAATAAAAATATTGGCACAGCCTAAGGCAAATTGAATTGAAGATTCAAAAAAAAAAAATCCAGTGGATATTGTTCAGATTACATTACTCATTTTCTTACACAATTCAATTAAATAGAAAACTTTGCCTTTTCTTTTTAACTTACCCGATAGTGCCTTAGTGCTTATATTCCATGTCACTAATAGAAAGACCGTGGAATTTGGGGTAGCATAATATACATGCACTAGTGAAAACACCTGAGCATGAAAATGCTAAGATTCTATACAGATTCCTATCAGGTGATGCCAATGTTAATTAAAAATATTAGCAAATCTAATCTTGGCAGATTGAGACAAACTGATTTTTTCCCCCCATTAGAAACAAGAAATGGAGACAGGAGTAAAGGTTAAACTCTTACCTTTTTGCACCAATAATATATTTAGCAGCTATGACAGGTGCAAGACTGTACTTCATTAAATGCCATTACCCTGTCTGAGGCTAGAGTCCCTGGAAAGATTCATCCAGAATAATGACAGGTAAGAATGAACCACTGCAATCAACATCAAGAGAGATGGACCAAGAACAGGGAAGGCAAGCAAGAAAGGACACAATGTAGAAAATAGAGCAAAGGAAAAAAATTAAACAACCAAAGAGTGAGAGGTGAAAGAGACAGGATTAGAAAAGTGAGACAGGCAGGGTGGAGAAAGAAGAAAGAGATGGATAAAACCTGCACTAATGGAAGCAGCACTTTTTAGTAGACATTAATTTAACAGTTACTTTAATGGTTGATACTAGCTGTATGTCAACTTGATTGATGCGTTGTCACTTTGATAGTTAAGGTTATTGGTGGAGCTGCAGAATTGATGTATTATTACTTTAATTCTTCATTTGGGGGCTTTATTAGGGCATATGGGAATTTAAATCGAGTAACTAAAGAACCTGAATTGATTCACTGGAATCTCATTCCAGCATAGTCATAAGAGTGCCTCCCATGTTGAGGCATTTCAGAGGTTTCAAATGTGGAGACTGCTCTGCACTTTGCATGACAATAACTTTTTGTGTTGACAGAGCCATCCGTGACATAATCTATTGGGAACCATGTGAAATGACCATTAAGTTATTACATACATCCAGTTGCTGCCTTGTTACTTGCATGCTCTCCCTCTTTATTCTGCCAATCCACATCCTGCCTTAGGGTGAGAGCCCTGCAGGGTAAGGACAAGGCCTGTAAAATAACCAGGATCACAGGATATTCCGAGTTGGAAGGGACCCACATGGATCATCTACAGTAGAACACATGAAAACAAATGTATTTAAAAAGATATGATCTTTGCCATTGGAAACCTGCAATTAGGTTTTCAAAAGGCAGTCCATGCAACCTTTTCCCAAGCTTTCAACCTTATTTGTATGATATGGAAAAAGAGTCTTACAGTTGAAATATTTCTTCACAGGTGCCAGAGGCCAACTCTATACTTGCTCTCGGACAATCCTCCAACTCTCTAGTTGAAGAACTAAACAGAGGCTGTAATGCAACAAATCATAGTAGCTTTGTCACCACTTCTAGTGATCTGATCACATAAAAAGAGAATCCTAACATTGCTCTCACACAAAACAACTACTTCTTGAAAGATTTTCTTTCCCTGTGCCAACACAACAGGTGTGCAACCCTTGGTGTTCTGCATCAGAAATGCCTCTCCTAGACATCAAATCCTTTCCACCATGCAACAGATTTTTTTTTCCCTGTACACTGTTTTATGTCTGGTGAAGATCCCTATCAGTCATGTTTTAAAAAACTTAAGTTAAAATAGCTGGTGTTAAGGACTTTAAAAAGAGCAATCATTTAGCTAATTCATCTTTAAAAGGTTTCCCACCTAACTTGATTCAGACATGATTTGCCTGCAAGGCAACTCTAATAGGAAACATCAAGAATGATTTTGTAAAGTGTGTGCTAGTAAGGAAGAATCTAGGGCGGCCTCAGACCACTTAATGCTGCAAAAAAAGCAGAACTGAAGTCTGGACAAGGCTTGCTATTTACTTGTTTGGGAGGAGGCAGAGGACAGGAACGTCCTATGCTCTGCCTGCTTTAAAATACGCATCACAAAGAAGGGGAAGGAGATGACTATGTCCATGCAATGTTTTTGTTGTCTTTATATACACCAGAAAAGTAAGATTTGGCTGAGCTTCCCATTTGTTTCATCTTGTCAAACAAATTAGAAACATTCTACTGGGGTTCGGGAGGACAGGATAGTAAGATATTTTTTTATGAGAAAAATTTTCCCCACACACTTTTGAACCAATGTTAAGAGTTAACAGGGTACATTTTGGGAAACATAAGAAATACTTAGCTGGCTTTTTAATGTCCGCAGGTTGATGTTTTCCATATGGTTTAGACTGTGCATGTTTTTTTCCTGCTGGATGCAAACTGGAAATTTGGAATACTCCTTTATTGGTCTTGCAATGGAAGATTCCCACACGATATTTGAATGATTGGCAGTACATCCCTAAGTGTGTTTGGCCATGCTGTATTAAATACCACTTTCCCCCGGAAAAGCGCATATCAGATATCTGACCTGGTAGCAAGCTAAATGCTGACAATGTATGAGAAGAAAGAGTCGTCACTGCAGAATTTCCAGAATCCTGAAAGACCAGGATGTCTCTTCCTAACCCCTGTCTCAACTGAAAGTCTGAACTCAGAAAGTCCTTAGGGATGCACTTCTCCTCTGGTTTTTAATATGAATGTAATTTTTTACCAAGGTCTTGTAATAAACATCAGTCATATCATGTTGCTGCTATGAACTAATTTCTACTTAGAATTATTATTAAATTGCATTCAAGTAACAAGAATTGCTGAATTTGTCCAGGCCCAGTTAAGCCATTCCATACTATTTCTTTCTTATACAGTCAGTCCTCTTGCACTTCATGCCCCCCATATTGTGGCTCCAGATCTTAGCGGCGTGATTTTTTAGCTATGTAGGAGACCCGTTTCACAACTGCGCATGCGCAACTTACAGCCGTGGCCTGGGCAGCAGAATGGGCAGCGTTGGGGGCGTGGGCAGCAGCGTGGGCAGCACGGGCGGCAGCCGCAGCTTGGGTGACGGCGGCGCAGGTGACAGCCGCAGGGCCAGTGGCAGTGTGGCCACCATTCAACGTGGAAGTCGGGCTACACAGGTCCCAAATAAGACTGCGGGTGCGCGATATAGGAGACCCGACTGTATTAGGAGTTGCCTTGCAAGAGCAAGAAACTATACTCTAATGTTGCCTTTTGCATCCCCTGAGTTTGTATTACAGTAGTCATAAAATCTAAAACCTAAACCCTTTCCTATGAATTTCAAGTCTCTCTGTAGTTGCTGAAGGGTAGACCCATGGAAGATTAGTGAGCACAAGAACCACCTTCTGGGTGTTCATATGTAATGATATATTTGGGACCTTAGAAATCTTTAAACACATGCCTTCATTCTGCACCTCAGTGAATATTCCTTCTTCTACAAGTACATGCACACACTAACACACACCTTGACCCAAACAGTAAACACTGCCTATTCTCTCCAGTGTTCACCTGATTCACCTGGCACTCTGACTGAAAATCCTTCAACAGATTTTTTTTTTCTTTAAATGAAAGCCCATGTGTTATTCTTCAATAGTTCACAATTATAAAAACCACAATTTCATAGATCAAGGTGTTCTCTTCTATTACTAAATCATCTTTTTTGGTACAACACTTTAAATGATGCTGAAAAATCTGATCGACTGGAAGTTCATCCAAAATCAAAAGCATTGCCACACAGTGCTAGGGATATGTTAAGTAGCTTCCTCATACCAGAAAACATCTCCATTGCCAACTGTGTGCCATCAGTAACGTTGGCAGAGGAGCAGTCAAGGCTTGTATTTTTATCCAAAGCCATTTTAGCAGTTTTGTCAATTTGTTTTTCATTGCTTTATATTTACTCAAGCAGTACTTACCATCCTCAAATATTGCTCCTATCTGAAATGACAATTCAGAGCTATGTTCTGCTTCACATGGATAAACTGCTCTTGCTTTTCGCTGGGCAACACTGAAAAACAAAATTATGAATTATATCAACTTCTTACTGTTATGAAGACACTCTCTCAACCATTTTCTCTCCATTCACATTTAGAGATGAATAAAACTTTAAACACAGTCTCACATGCATCATTACAGGCTTATAATTCATACAGACAGCCAAAGCTGAAGCTTCACAGCTTACTGTTGACATTTCTGAATATCATACTCCCAACTTCATGCACACTTATTTTTATGACAAACTTGACTTTCAGCTACAGTTAAATTTTTTTTCAAGTGCTAATCAGCAATGACATCAATAGTAGGCAAAACACACTAAATTTACAGACTAATCATCATTATATGTTTTGAAATACTTCTTCACGAATCTTGCACTTCAGCTTTTCACTATCACTGTAGGGAAGGCACATTTAATGTTTATTTACAATATGACATTCCTAGGCTGATGAAGATGCTGGTTTTTCCTAAATTTCTAATATCTCAGACAATCTTTTAGGGGTGTTCTCAGGATGCTCAGTAATAAGACATCAATATGAATTTCACCAACGACCATAAGAAGGGATCTTGGAATATGTAAGTATTATTAGCATAGCTTAATTAATCACGTCTTTGCAATTTGCTACTGCCCAATGATGCTTTGTTTAGACACAGCATCCACACTATTAAATCATCTTTTGTTGAGCCCAGACAACACCACCACCACCACCACATATAACAGTGGGAAATGCCCCACTGAACTTGCAGTCAAACACACAATGCAGTTGTGGTGCAAAATAAAACCAGTAATGAGAAATGGGATTTTGCTGCCAAGTGTTGGGAATAAATTGGGAATATACCCAACAAGTTGAATTAGAAAAGCAAATATTATAAAACTGGAATGAAAAAGTTGAAGTTTTTCCTTCAACTTTCCTTCAAAGGAAAAACAGAATATTTCAAAAGATGGACAAAAACAAGGAAGGACGCAGAAATCAGGATGGAAGGAAAGTAGCACAATGGAGTGAAACAAAAGAATGAAATCCCAGAGAAAGCCCACCCAAAACAAAGCCTGTGTGTATTAACCGACAAGACACTGGCTCAATCTAGGTACCTTCTACCATGAAAGGTGTTCAAAGGAAAAATAAGACAAAGTAGACAGTTATTTTATTCTATGAAAATTGCTAACATTGCATTCATGACTTGAGATAATCATTCAAATACCACAGCTGACATGATTTAGCTGTTTTTAAAAAGATACAGAGAAAGGAGACAAATAAATAGCCAGCAAAAGTTGAAGTGTACATCATACCTTTCCACTGCTCTGTCACTCCCCGTGGCTGGGTTGGGGAAGAAGAAAGTGGATAGTGCAGTATTTGTGGCAGCAGGGTTAGCAGATGGAATATTCATCCACGAGACCATTGATGGGCGGCTTTGACCAGGACTAAAAGGAGATTTATTTAAGGCAGAATTAAATAATGTGAATAAAATTTCTTCTCATACAAAAATATTTGAATCTTTATAGCTAGACAACTTGTTAGATCTTGAAGTTCAAACCAAATAATGTTGTTAAGCTGATTTTGCAGAAATGGCCAACGGATGATTCTGCATTTCCTCCTTGAAATATCTTTCTCCCACATGCCCTACATCCCAAGCTAAGACAAATTACCTGAGATGTATGACATAAGCAATAAAAAGGCAAAATTCCCCATTCCTTATCTAATAAAGACAGATACAGTAAAACTGCATATAGCAGGCTATTATTTGAGCTGCCACTTTGCCTTTACATGTTTTGATGAATCTATTTAAAAACCTTCTCAGTGCTATACTGAGACATTTCTGAAGCAGGAAGATTTCTAAAGCGGCTGCAGCTATTACAACATTGGGATCAGGATGCTGGCACTGGATTGAGATCCCATTCACACAGCCATGTAAATGGTGCCTCACAAACACACTGCTCAAATAGGTATAAAGTTAATGGCTGAACACAGAGTTGCTACAAGAGGAGAAGAAACAGCAGCCAAAATTAAAGCATTTATTAGCTGTTGAAAAACATGCAAGGTTGTCCCTAACATAAAGGTTTTTCCTAATCTCACACTTTAAAGAATTAAAGTATTTCACCACTGGAATGTCCACTGCATGGACAAAACAACAAATAGTTCAAAGTCTTAATGTCAGCATATCCTCAGAACAAAGACCTGGACTTCAAGCAGTTTCTAAGTAGAAACAGAGCTAAAATCATACGCACACTGCGTTCAGGCAGGAATCATCACTCAGAAGCACAGGCTTCACAATACAGCATTTATGAGTTTATCTTATTCCAAGATTAACCTCTAAAATGGCATAAATCTGCAAAATACCATCAAAACTAGGAATTCAGTCACAAAGGTTTTTGTGGGGGTCTAAATGCACAATCAAGGTGGATTGACCAAAACAAAAAAAAGGGCTCAACAATCTTCCCAGCTATAATTCTCAATGAATAAAAGAAAGCAGGAAACCTAACTTTTCTAATCTAAACAGTAAGATTTTAATCTTATTGTGCACTGGGATATTTAATTTCTAGAATAAAGGATCACTATTTGTTAGTTTTCATAACATGGTTTAGAATCAAATCCAACTTTCACAAACTGCTTCTCCTAGCCAATATATCTCGTAGTCATTCTAGTAATTGCATAGTTAAGCAGACATTAATTTTGATTAATAACTTTTAAATTTAGTACATTATAAAATGGTGAATGTCACGTTCCTTATTTAACAAGACAATAGCTTTTCCTTTGGATCTGTGTCAGGCAGCATTTAGATGAAAACTGGAATTCACAGTGTATGAAACAGCATTCTACAGTTAACCCCACTAATAAAAATGAAACTTTAATGTGCTGGAGTCATAACTAGAAGGGTTTATCAAAGCATGCTCTGCTTTTAAAAAATTATCAGATTACCAATTAAAGGAAGGAATCATATGTATTAGCCTGAATGATGAGCTGGATTATGCTGACTAGAACTATACTTCATGCTTAACTTAGGGAGGAGGATGTTTAGTCTTCTTTACTGTATGTGAATCTTCCACTACACAATTTTTTACATCTTCCAGTAATGACACACCTTGGAAAAACAGCATCTACATAATTTTGGCATTTACTTCTACTTGAACTTATTCTCTTTCTCCCATTTTTATCTAATAACTGAAAAATTTTCCTCAGATAAAACAAAATACCTTCAGCTAAAAGTGACTTCATTCAGAGACAAAACCACAAACATCAGCATTTCTATTATTTTCTCTAAATACTGAGGATAAAAACATTCTCAATGGTACCGTAAAGTTTTAAAAGTTTGCCAGAAAGTAAATTATTTCTTCATGATTCCCCACACATAATACATATATGCAGAATTAATTTTAACTCAGTAGGTGAACCTAAGACAAAACTTTTTCAAAAGTGATTATAAAAGTACCTTACTTGCATAGACTAAACTGTTCTACTTAATCCTAAAACTTAAATTAGAAGCATTTTTCATGTGCTCCTACTTATTAAATTCAAAGCCATTCCACGGGCATCCCTGCCCATGGCAGAAGGGTTGAAACGAGATGAACGTTCAGGCCCCTTTCAACCCAAGCCATTCGAGGATTCTGTGATTAAGATTGATGTCAGGCTCATTTTTAAAAGCTGTAAAACTAGAGAAAAGAGAAAAACAACATTCCAAGAATACTGCCACAAGAGTATTAAAATGTCTGCAATGCAAACTAATCACCATTCAAGAATATTCTACCAAGTGTCCTTCTCTAGTGCATACCTCAGATGTGTGCTGTTTGATATTCAACAAGTGAATATTAAATCTTCCATTTATTAAATATTTCATTGCTACGTGCATCATTTTAATCTATGCAATTTACTTGATCATCTCTAGAACAACACACACCACCTTCACCTGAGACACAAAATTAATGACTCCAAAGCAATACTCAGAACAGAGAAGACATCAAAGAAACCCTCAGACCCAGGAAAGCAGTGGTCATTCATGAGAATACTTGTAAAAAATACCCGATGGCTTCTAGCTGAGACGTGGAGAGGAGAAAAAAAAAGAAAAGGTGTGCAAGTAATGGAACAGAAGATGAAATAAAGTCTTCAGACCCATGTCATGACACGTTTATTCCTCAAGTTACAGAGACTCAGCATGAAGTGCAATCTATCAACAAGACTACAGTGTCCTTTACCAGACAGGATTATATAAAAGCATGTTAAAACTGGCAGGTTTTCTACAAATTCTGAGCCACTCCAACAGTTCTAGTGGAAAACACTTCAGAAGTACAGGTACGTCGAGTGCTGGGCTGTTCCCTCCCCCATTTTTCTATGAATTCCCTTAATACGTTTCAGCTGAAGGGAAAGCACTGCAGCACAGCTCCTGAATTCGGCTTTCACTTCAGGCTCCTGGTTACTCAGGCAAGAGATCATGCTCTAGGATCAAGCAGGGTGGGGGAGGGAAACACATTTTTTAATAGCAATACTTTCACCACATTAAGAAGAAAAAAAAATTATTAGCTGTAACTATTAAGCACACTCTAGAATTTATGTTTTTGGTTTGAGTGTTTTGGGTTTTTTACTGTACTCAGCTATCTCAGGAACAACTTAATTTTGTTGTTAAACCAGAAGGTTTTACTCAATAATAAAAATAATTTCCAAAGTTGTGATGTGTAAGCAACAAACAGCTAGATTTTATTTTTTTTCCTTGAAAAGATTCCTTGAAAAGATTCTTATAGCAAGGCTACCTTGCTATAAAGCTTTGCACACCATGTTTATCAAGATGATGATATATTAGAAAGTACTGCACATCTTATTGCAGAGCATCTCAACTTTAGGAAAGTATGTTGAAGAAATCCATTCTCCTAAAGGCTAAAAAGAAGGAAATGTATTTCTTGGGGATAGGGAAAAAAAAAAAGTGTGACATAACCATGTCTGTCTGAGGAAAAAATGCTATTGTCTAGCATAGCGAACACTAAGAAAAGAGGGGAGGGGGGAATGGCTTTACTGAAAATAAGCTAGAGATTTTCTACTGATACTCAGAAACAAACTCCTGAAAACAAGATTTTATTGGATGTTTATCTTGCCGGTTCCTAAGGTAACACAGCTAAAGCGCAACCTCTTATCTTCTCAGCAAGGAAGAAACTCCGTGAAAAGAATCTACATGGCAGCTCTTGAGGAAAAAAGGGTTGTTTCATAGACAAGTTTGGCAGCCCCACGGCTGTCATATCGCAGTGTCTGGCTGACAAATGAAACTCAATGAAGGCGTTCTTGAAAGGTTTCAGTATGAGACAACGGTGTATATCAAAAGGTGTCAGCATTTCTGATTCATTACACAACCCAACACTGTCCACCACCAGATCTCCCAGCGTGTTAAGACCCCCTTATGCCTTGGTGAGTGGGGAGCAGAAAAATATACAGGCAAAATTCTAGAAACTGTCATAGTTGCAGCAAAGCTGGAGAGAAAATAGGACAGAATTTCCTCATCTGTGTTCCCCCTGAAAAGAAACTCCATCCTCAAAATGTGACATGAACGTAGCATTCCTGAGCCTTCATTTATACAGAACACATCAGTCAGCACTGAAATAAAGGTTTTGTTAAACTTGGATTGTGAAGTCTCAGTGAAGCAGCTAACACGTCAGTGACATGATCTTTCATGACAGTCTGGTAAATCCAAAGCTAATGTCTACAGCAGCTGTCCTAAGTGAATGCAATTTAAAATGATAATGCAGACAAAGCAAAAGTGAAGTATGTATATCTATAAGCTTATGGCACACTGCTGTTCCTTTTACAAAAAAAAAAAAAAAAAAAAAGAGGGGGCTGTGTTCCCTGGAATCATGCGAAGAAAAAAAAAAAAATGAGGGGGCTGTGTTCCCTGGAATCATGCGAAGAAAATACAAGAAAAAAAAAAGGAAAGAAAAAGAGAGAAGGTAAAAAAACCCAAATCAAAACACTTTAACTCATCACAGGGTTGCATCCACATCTCTCCCTACCCTGAGCACACATACCATTTACCCTGTGCTCACACAGCAGTGCTGCTGTCAAGCCCACTGGAAGACAAGGAGATGGCAAGGACTATTTTGTATGAACCACATGACTAAGTTACATTTATGCCAGTTTGAAAGGAGTTGCAAAATGAGGGCTCTTGCTCTGCCTGCATAACAAAAGGGTACAAAAAGAAGTGCCTGCTCCGCTAAACCAGCTCTCAAACTGCTGAGTCACTGAAGAGGTGGCAGCTGAAACAAAAAACAGGCTGCAAAATAAGCAAAACGACCAAATAGCTGTTAAAGCACCTTCTTTTAATAAAATAGGATGATGACACTAGATATTATCAGAAGTTTTCAAGACACTGAAACTGAAGTTATCCATCATTTATGTAAAATTGTAAATGCACACTACTGCCATGAAGTACAAAAAGAAACTACATCATACAATTTTAAGGAGACTATACATGCAGTCTACTGATGTAGATATAACAAGGCTGATGGGAATTCATTCAGCTGTCAAACAAAATTAGAAACTATCTTCAAGGCTTCTGTTATGTGCAGAATATTACTGTCTTTACCCTTCCTTTATACTGATGGCTCTTTTAACATAATTTTGCTCACTAGGAATTTGAACAGCTTGAGATTTCATGAAGAAAGAGTAACTTCTTCCCAGCCTGGTCACAAAGACCTGAAAGCACTCAGGATACCACATAGCACAACTCTCTTCATTTTGAAAGCCTCTGTGAATATTAAAAAAAACCAAGACAATGCCCATAATGTATCACTTATGTACCACTGAGCTGGGTAACGGAATATTTTAGTGTCAGGAGAACCAATAAAGAAAAATTCATATTAAAAGAAACTAAGATTGGGTTATTTCATCTGCCACTGGTCCCTTGC
>WEKX01017432.1:135296-148679 GCA_013390025.1 Pitta sordida | reverse complement strand
GCACGTTCCTGAAAATCCATTTACATTGGTGCTTCTGTCAGTGTTTCTATCTGTGCTTTGACCATCTTCAGTGTTTGGACTGTCAGGAGTGTATCTTGCATGCTCCTATAGCAGCATTCAAGGTGCAATTCAGTTTGGAAACTATGAATCTTACTATTCTTAGCCCAGAAATGTAATTGCTTTAACAAGCCGTGCACCCACCCACACACAGGCTCCTATACACACTCAGTGAAAAGGTTTGCGGGACAGGAATGCTTTCCATTGCCTCCAACTGCAAAATCCCAAAGGCTTAGAGAGGGAAAGAAGAGGCTAGTTAAACATATACTCAGACAGTATCATCTTGAGGAAGGCTACTCCACATCCTGCATCTTAACTCCAACCAAAACAACCATCAAAAGTCACCATGTTCCATCTCCCTGGGAAATGTAGAGACCCTGCAGTCTCAGATCCCCAAAATGAACTCTCCAGCTGAGGAAGAAGACATTAGTTTTCATGATCTGAATGAAGAAGTAATCATGCAGATAATGTAGGGGACTTCCAACCAAAAAAGAAGACTCTGGTCCAGTTCTGAAAACCCAGCACTGTGAGGGGTAAATCTGTAAGGTCTGTAGCTAAGCCCCGGCACAGGGCATTGTACTGTAAAAGCAGAAAGAAATCTCGTGACAACAAGGGGCCAGTTACAGAAACAAATCTTTCCTTATCAGAGAGAGGTCCACAGAAAGATTGATTACAACACATACCAAGTCCGGGGAATACCAAGTGTTCAGCCTTTTTTGTTCATTCTCAGGTCAAGTGCAAACAGACCTAAGGCACCCCATGGTATTTTAGGTCATGACTTGTAATCCACCTTTTGATGAATCAGTCATTGCATAAGGGAAACCTCACGAAATCCTTTGGAGCTGAGCTGCCATGACAGTCAGCATTCTGGAAAAGGCTTAGTAGGACAGACCCCATGTCAATAAATGGTTCTGTAAGTAAATTCTACAATCAAACCGCAAACAGCTGCTAAAAAGTTTCCCTTGCCCTTTTTTTATTTTATTATGTCACTCCATGTCTGATATTCCATCGTTTGTATTGCCACTTACTTCACTACAAGAAGACTTTAATGACTAAAGAGATTGTCTTTTACAGACTCTAGCTTACACTGTATCTTGCTTAGATATATTTATTAGGCAGCGATGTGCATACCTAGTTTAGCTATCACTTATCTTTTGCATGTACAAAGCCATAATATAATAGGGTGAAAGTCAAACCACATATCACTGACTTTCAACTGCATGTAAAAGGGTAGATTAGACTATTGGTCCACAGTTGAAATGCAGTTTAAGAGCTAACAAGAGCCCCTTCAAATACACATCTCTAAACCCAAGACCATCTATTATCAAGATAGTTTGGGGACTAGCTTAGAAACGGTATTCCACTTCTTAGCACCTGAAATCCTGAACTCCTCTTTGAAAACTACGTATTTTGAATTATTAAAAAGTTGAGTTTCATTCACCATAGGAATAAAAATCTAAGTGATTAAGGTGTGTTTTTTTCAGTGCCAATCAGGAAGGCAGAAAGTAATGTCAGGGTGACATCCCCCAGCAAAAAGCTATCAAGATTCTTGAAAAAAAAAAAGTATGACAGATTTATTTACTTTTTGGGCAAATGCAATAGAAAAATCAGACACTGCATAGGATGGAGCCTGTATGGACGCTTAATACAGAGAGGAAAAAGAAAGGCGGCAAATACTTCGGTTAACATTAAACTGAGCTTGTCATTATTGCTCTGCCTTGAAGGGAAAAAAATGGCCATACTAGTGGAGAGCTCTACAAGTGAGCAATACTCTATCCAGCTCACAACCTTAATTATCGGTTTGTGTCTGAGATCAGCTTGTGCTAAGCATCACAGAATCACAGAATCTTGGATAGAAGAGATTTTCAAACAGTACGTGTTTATGACACAGTGCTCCATCAAGTAGAATGGTAATTCGCCCATCCTAGGCTATTTGGAGTTTGAATCCTGCATCTACAAAACTACTCTGTAACTTTACGATTGACGGGAGAAAAAAAGCTATGTTCTACAAAAGAGTGTATGTAAAAATAAAACATATTTATTTTTAGTATTTGGCTCTAGATGGAAGTGTGAAGTTAAAAATAACTTCAGGAAAAAGGTTTACAAAAGTTTAAGGTGCGAGATAGTCTTAAGGCAGCAAACTCAGGTCTCCACTGAGAACCACCTCTACTTTGGGCAGTGAGAGCCAACCATCACCCAGCTCTCTACTCACCCCTGCAGCAGTACATGACAACACAGGACATATGTGTGATCCACACAACTCTTTAAAAGAAAATTTAGCATCAGGCAGACACACACTTACAGACATGAGAACCAACAGCTTAACGGGGCTTCAAAATGGCACATATGTGAAACATCACCTTCGAGTTCCGCCGTATGCGTAGCCCATCTTTAAATATTGACATGACAATTGAGCAGTCAGCGCTTCATGAGATATTTCGAATTGCTGGTTTATAGCCCTCGCCCTCAGCTTCTTTCACCACTCTGGCCATGTGGTCCCCTCCTAGAGCCAGTCAAAAGGTGAAGGTGTATTTGCCTTCACTTGATGCTCATCTCACTATGCTGGAAGGTCTATCTCCTTTTGTTTTTAAAGGTGGGACAAGGAAAGGGCATGCACCACAAAAAGCTCTGCTGGGAAACATCATAGTGACAACAGCAATCATGCTGGAAAAAGCAAGCCTTTTCTTTCTCAAAAACAAATACCACAAAAGTATTCTTGCTATCCATCACGTACTCTTGCTTAAAGCAAACTACAGATACAAACCCATCTTGGGATATCTGACACATCTTGACCCACAATGCAACATCCCTCTCCTGGGAAACAGTGCAAGCAACCCTTCTACCACAAAGAAGCCTCCATCACCTTGTCAACTACGTGACTCCACAGTGATTGATCTCTTACAAGTTACACCCATGTGTTATAAACATCAACACAAAGTTGAGAAACTGGATCCTCTTGTACATTCCCATCTCCCCTAGACTCAGTGTGGCATTGGGTGTAGCTCAGTGAAGACCTACAATAACATTGGAGAGAGGATACTGAGATTTTAAAAATTCTTTTTTTTTTTCCAATTTGGCACAAAATATAAAACATTTTGAAATCCTGAATGAACAGAAAGGGTTGTTCTCCACCTAACTCTGGGATAGTCCGTTCTGTGAGAACAGTCTACAACTAAAGCCGAGTTCAACACCCAATCTCCTCCTCTGACATCAACCCCAGGGACTGTTCTGGGGTTTGGTTTTGGTTTGGGTTTTATTTCTAAGGCAAGGCCCTCTGCGTCATTAGAACTAGAAATGGAGGAAAAAACAATTTAGGATGAGAAAGTAGAGGAAAAAAGAATGTAACATTCACAGACTACTCTCTGTCACTGTCCAGGCTTGTTACGGAGGTAACTCTTAAGCAAACTTTACAGACAGGCGAGGGGAAGAAAGAAACTACTTTTGACAAATAATCCAAATGCACATACCATGCACTGTCTTCTTTTTTTTCCCTGACAAACAGAACTCTAAGTACTGTCTCCAACTTAGGAAAAAACCCTCAAGCCATCAAATAATGTTTTCAAAACAGCAGTACAACTTTTAATGAAAATTAACAAATAAAAAAATGGAAGTTCCTTCAAACACCTGAAGTTCTCAAACTCTCCGGATAAAACCAACACTCCTTTTATTCTCTTAAGTGACATTATCAGTGTTCTGCTAACCCTGTGTTCTTTAACTAGCTATGCTTGCTTTCAGTGACAGTCCAGTTTTATACCATCTACAGCATCTTTTCCACACATTCAGCTCTCTTTATCAAATACAATTTATTGCTCATTCTACCCACTTCTAGAGCATAAAGAAAGAGCAACTTCAGACCTCTACAGAAGAATCATTTATGTAAAATACCTATAAATCTGGAATTCTTTCAATACATATGAGAAAAAATGTTGCAGTTAAGAAGTACTCAAATCAGCAGTTATTTGTGTGTTTGTTCACTTTTCGTACATAATTATTGTGAATTTAGAAATATAAACCCATTGTATGACTATCCAAATATTCTCATGTGTTGCATACATCTACACACACATTTTACATACTTGCTTCATCAACAGAGCAGGCTGCCATTATGGAAAATATTTGTAACAGATCTTTCCTCCAGACCTGCTCCTTCTACTCTTCTTGGCACTGAAGGTGAGAAAATTTTGTCTTGATATTGGTTAAAGTTTGTATGGCTAACAAACTAGAGTATTCAATTCAAGTTCAACTCTGATTTCAAAACAAGTTATTGTCAGTTTTTTGTGTATCAAACCTGAATTAGTATTAGAGAGGACCAACATTTCAATGTCAATTTTCACTAAACTGAAGTCAAGCTCAAAAACTGAGCATCTGCAGAGGGTGACAGACTGCACTTTCATTGGAAAATAGGCCTTTAACTTGTTAAGAAGAGATTAACAATGATAATGCTCTTAGACCATGGCATCTGAGCACACACTCATTACAATGTTTGTCCAAACACAAAATTTGGCCCTAAAGCTTAATAGCATGGCATCTAAGTGTAGCCTAACACTATCTTGAAATAAAGTCAGGGTAATACATCATAGAGAATAACTTACATATTCACTGATTAAATTTAAAAAAAAATTAAATTTTGTAACAGCTCACAGGAAAATGAACTGGGTTTCAGTAGAAAAAATATATCTCTTTCCTACAAAGAGAGTAGCCTCTAAGCTCCACCCCAACATATAAACACAGTTTTTAATAGCAGAAGAAAACAACTATAGGCAATTGCTAAAAATTACTTGTCATCAAACTGAAAAGGGAAATGTGTTTCATGTGCACAATCATACTAGTGGAAAAATTGTTACTTAATATTCAGGTTACTTACAGATTTGTTGTCCAGCCTACAAGATCACCACTGTCCATGATAAGGTGATTTTCATCCAAAAGTCCAGGGGGGCTACTAGAAAAGGCAGGTGTTGGAGACTGGGAAGAAAGAGAATCCATGCTCCCAGTTGGGGTTTCTTCTCTGGGAGAGTTGTGACACTCAGCTATAAAAGAACACAAATAAGAAGGATACTCAAAGAATTTTCTTATGAGCCAAAGCATTTGCTTTGGGGATAATTCCTGAAATATGTATATACAAAACCAAACCTTATTGTCTCACCTTCACCAGGTATTTTGGAGGACAAGCTATCTCCCAGTATTTCCCCAAAAGATATCACTGCACAATTTCCCTCATTTTTATCATCAGGCTATCTTCACAACAGAATATATTCTCAGTGCTCTTTCCAGCGTGTGTTTTACGTGAATGGAATGCTAAATTTTGGAGGTGGTATTTTTAGACCAAGGCATCACTTCAGATAAAGTAGTTTAGGCTAAACACATTTGCACATCTCTCTAGAAACACAGTCTCCAAAGATAATTTAATACACATTTGAGGATTGCTCTCAAGTACCACTAGCACGATCTTACCAAACATGAAACAATGACATTTAGAAAGGTCAGAATAAGGAGATCTCTAACAAACACACAATATCCAAGAATGTTACACCTTTTAAATTATGTTACTTTTAAGAAAACTCATTGTATTCTGACCTATTTGTTTTCATAGGCTACTCTTAGAATATCACCTTTCAGAAATGATTAAGAAAATGTTAAAGGAACACCATTCATATCTCAAGGACAGTAAGATAAAGTTACCAATGTGTCGCAGCACTCACTGCAAACAATGCTGACACATCTAGCCAAAGAGCACGTTCTCCACTTGAAAGCTAACCTTAACCCACATGGCTTTTCCCTTCCAAATTTTTATTTGAACATCAGCTGCACATTTCATAAACTCTGAAGGAGGTGTATGAAATAAGGATGTTTGCAAACAATGAAGTATCCAGCACAGATAAGAAAGCAGTCTCAAATGGGGCTGTGGTTGCTTTCAGAATACAGTATATCCCCACTGCATTGCAACCTCTCCATTACGACCTCATGTATTTGCGAGGAAAATTTCTCACAATTCAGTTTCAGGGATCTGTGAGGTTTCCTCGCCGATGCATGCGCAGTGCCTCTGCTTTGCCAAGGGGTGGTGCTGGCTCTCCCTGTGGGCGGGGCGGGGCCGGCTGCACGGGGAGGGCACACAGGGAGGGAACATGGTTTCTCCAGCTCGCAATAGCATTTAGAGCCCTGCGGCACAGTGCCCTGGTCCCTGACCAGGTCCTGTGTGTCTCCTGTGTGCTCCACTGAGACCCAGCACAGCAATGCCACAAGACATGTCTTTCCTTGTTACTCAAAGCCCAGTCAAAGCCCGGGCAGCGCTGCCTCTGCCGGGACTGGCAGATGTTAAAGGGAAAGAAACTCCAATNAAAAAACCCCCAATACTGACGCCCCCCCCCCCCCCCGCCATTAGCAGCACGGGATGTCGCAGTGTTGCAAAGTTAAGGTTTTCCAGGCTCCAAAAATGCTGACCAGAGCTCGAGGACACCCCATTCCCGTCACGGAGGCAGGACGAGCGCACGCGGTGGCAGCAGCGAGGCAGGCACAGGGGTGGGCTGGCGGCATGGGGCCTGGCCGCCGCAGGCACATGATCCGGGAGAGAGGGGTGTGCTGTGGGAGGAGCAGCAGTGCAGGGTTTGGGCTGTGAGCACACACGGTCACAGCAGCCACTCAGAAATGGTTCACTTTGCTCCCCTGTGCTGAGAGAGTCCGTGCGAAGGAGTGGAAAAATGTCCACAGTGCTCTAGACTGCTGGGAGGTGGAGCAATGGGCATGGCCTGCATGCATATTAATGACCCACGTATCTTAGTGAGTTTGACATTCCGCAAGACCTCTGGCATGACCCGTTCCTCGCAAATGCGGGTGTATAACTGCATTAAGATTAACAGTAATACGGGTCATTTCCACACACTCTTTACAGGGTTACCGGCATCCTTTCCCCTGTCCATCTAACTCCCACTAGCACTAATGAACATGGGCCATAGGCCTGCCAAATAACATCATCACAAAAGACTGGACTGACCCCACAGTCCGTAATAGAGTTCTGCTTGTTGAACAATTGAACTTAACTCTACTCCATCAAGGTAAGCAGTACTGTTGCAACAATTTCTTTAATTTATTAATTTTTTCTTAATTTTTTTTTTTCTTAATTAACAACAAATTTTGTTGTAACAACAAAAAAACATGGATAATGAAAAGCCACCCTGAGTGGATAAAAGTCCTTCTCACAACTTTATTACTGTCTCAACCAGCTCAATTCCTTCTGCTCCAAAAGCAGAAAGCCAGAAAAGCACTTGCCTGTTTCTCCAGCCACCTCATCATCCTGATTCCCTCCCAGCAGTTCTTTCCTAGAGAGTAAAATGACATACACCTAAAACCAGCAAAATTATAAAAGTCATCATCTGGAAACTTCTCCCTAAGCAGCTGCTAATTGAAGATCTAATTCAGCCTGTAGTAACAAAGTGTGATAAGCTCTGAGGAGGAGAACGTTTACCTTGGAAGGTGAGTCACTCCCACTCTGCCCCCATCCTGCTCAACTCACACCTCTCCCCTGCAACCAGGCCACAAAGCTGCTGTTCACATTTACTTGACGTGAATAGGAGTGTCAGTAAAAACTAATTAATTATATCTCATTTGCAGATGTATGTGTCACAATGATAAACATCTGAGAGATTAGACAGTGATACTGCAACCTTACTTCAAATTCCTTAAAACTAGTTTTTCTAACTCATTCTAATTTCTTTGCAAAGTAGCAGTACTTAACATAACCTAAGAAGGCCATATTTACCAGAATCATTCACTTAGCATTACAGTGATCCCCCGTTACTCGCAGGCTGTTGGGTCTGGCCCTCTTCACATGAGTCTTGAAATCCATGAAGAGAGCAAACCCACTACGTATTCAAGTACACCATGCCTGTAGCCACGCCCCTCCCTCCCCCACAATAAGGTCTGGAAGATGGTCCTGAGAGCAGGGCTCGTCTCAGTTGCCTGAGTGTTACCCAATGTGGCTGTGCTCTGGCGAGGGGGCGGGTGGCTACGTTTGGCAGCGGGGCAAGCACTGGCCATGGTGGATGAGCGCTGGTCGAGGTGGGCTAGCGCTGGCCGCGGTGGACGAGCGCCGGGGCAGGCAGGCGAGCACTGGTCACGGCAGGTGAGCACTGGCCACAGCGGACGAGCGCTGGCTGCGGCGGGCGCGACCCCTGGGCTCCACCGGGCCCCAGCCACGGGACCTGCCTGAATGTGGGCACAGAGGAGGAGGGGGGTGGCAACTGCACCTCCTGAGCCTCTACCGGGACCGGCTCAGGGAATGCCCATGTGTGCCAGGAGCCGTGGGAGGCGCAGTCTCAAAAACTGTTTCAGATCAGGGCTATGCAAAGTAAAGTATGAGAGTTGTCTCTAGCCCACAGCAGCGCCCGGGTGGCCAATGGGAAGCAGAGGGAGGTGGGATGCTGTGTTACAGTTGGTCTGTTGTCCTGTCCCATCCTGGAGCAGGAGGAGCCAGAGCCAATCACATGGTACAGAAGCACCTAGGCAGCCAATGGGGGACAGAGGGAGGCAGGACAGCAGCAGCCAGGGAAGGGCTCAAGAGTTTCTGTTAGAAGGGTCCCTGTTCTTGCAAGTTTTGTTCCATTGTGAAAGTTTATCTACTGTGTATCCCTGAAAGAACTTTGTGTGGGCAGACAGAAAACAGTCGCATGTCTAGCAGGCAGGGAGGGATGGTGGGGGCTCGGCTCATCCCAGCCCAGGTTCCCCCGCCCCACCTGGATGTGACCCAGGCTGTGGCATGTCCTCTGAGCTGGGGAAAGAACAACAGCTTGACTGCGTGCCCCGCTGCACCCGCACACCCTGCGGGACCGCGGAGCCACGCCTCCATTCGGCACTCCAGCCACAAAGGGCAATGCAGGGGTGGGGGAGGGGGAAGGTGCCTTTTGCTCCAGCACAGACACACAATTCTCCTGTAGTCTGGCAGAGAACAATGCCAACCATGCAGACATGTCGAGGGCCCCTGTTGCCACCCATAACCGCTCCAGCAGCTGCTCCAGCTCCTTTCTGCCCGGCTTGGCATGGCGCGGGTGCCTGCCCCCCCGCGCCCCGGCTCAGCACGGCTGGGCACCAGCCCCCGCAGGACAGGGGAAGGTGCCTCCCACTCTCATGTATAGACACACACAATGGCAGTCCCGTCACCCCAGCAGAGGGTCATGCAAAAACACATTTACACTAAACGCATCCTGGCCGCGCCACGGTGGCTCCCGGCTGGGACCAATTTACATATTCATGAGCAGACTCGGTTCACATTAGGTTCTGCGCGTTCTGTGCATGCACCAGATCCTGCAGCTCGCTGGAAAATCAATAGCGACTAATTGGATCCCACAAATTACAGATCGCGACTATGCAGAGGATCACTGTATTAAACACAGAAAGGACTATTAATCTGTTCTTTAATATTATATGCCCATCTCACCACACGTCCCTACAGAAAGCAGAGAATTTTCTGTTGAATTGTTTCTCAGAACACATAAAAAAGTAACAAAAACACTAAACACTTCAGTCACGCACAGCAGACTCAACATTGAAGACTTAACATTGAAGACTGTAGCATACAGGCATTTGCATTTGACTTTATCATAAATTAAACTGCGTGTTAAATCTTTCATCAAATTTTACTTTTTCCTTCCTGAGCCAGTGTGTTTCTCACAGTCTGTACTGCATTGCACTCTCAAGACTAAGATTGGGTTTTAAAAACTAAAAACAAGAAAATGCCTGCTAAATTCTATGTGATTAAGTAAACACCCTCTAAAAACATGTTCAAAGACATTTCTGATGCCCTCAATTTTCTCCTTTTGTAAAGTAAAACAATATTTTTATTCAGGAAGAGGCAATTCTGTATAACTGCAAAAACAGATGACCAATGACCATCTACCACATTTTCATGATTAAAAACAATACATGCTCAGACCCTAAGCCTTTGAAATAGACGGTTATTGTTATGATTTCAACAGCACAAAGATCTCACTCTGTATGTTGATGCCAAAAGTTCTGTCAACTTCAGAAATTACAATAACACCTGTACATGGCAGAGGCCATAGAACTGTGTCTCATTATTCTTAACAACATGCTTTTGATAAAGCCCATCTCCTGTTGGGCCGAACTGCATCTTCCGAAGAGTCATTGTCTGAAGACATGATAAAAGGAATGAAGAATCAATTGGCTGCTAATTAACACATTTGTCAATTAACTGCCTTCACTTTGTTAAGCTTTATTTTCAGACATGATCCATGTAATATGCATTGCTAATTGTATAGTACGTATCTCTCATACCTGGTTTTTGTGCTGGGTAAAGGTATTTAAACAATCTCCTTCTTAAGTTTAACACTGAATCTCTTACTTTATGGGGTTTTGAAGCCTTGGAATCATGCACCTGTTCTATAAACCTGTTACAACTCCCCAGTACTCTTTCTGAAGAGCGTACATCAGATGTGATTCCATGATTTTTTGTTGTGATCCCAAGAGAACCACATTAAGTGTTAATTCCACCACTTACTCCTACTCAACAATCCCATTTGTATTTCCAAGGCTGGCACATTTTTTTTTTTGCCAGGGCTTTAAATTAGTAATATGATGAGCTGATTGCCCCCTGTGACCAACAGACCTGGCAGTCACCATTTCTAAGGACATAGTGCTCCATTCTGTAGCTATGGGCTATATTTTCCCTCTAAACTCTCTAGATTTATTTCTCAGTACAACCAAGTTTATTTTGTTTGAATGAATGCAGCTTACCACATGAACACAATTCCTCCTTGCTATTCCATTACCACTCCTCCAGTTTCTTCCAGCTTCTTCAGCATGCTACAATATGTTATCAAAATTAACACTGCCAAGCTGTACAACCCCATGACCAGACAGCTTTTGTTTTTTTGGATAAGCTAGGTGGCTTTGCAATGTTTAAAGTATTCACCTAACAACAGGCCTACCTGTGAACATTTCTGCTTGATCCTGCTGATCCCAAATCCCACACTGACTATCATGACCAAGTTCCTTTAAACACTTCTTCAAAACTTGAAACACACATTGGCTGCTAGCTATTTCCTCTTCTTATTCTCCTGCCCTTTTCCTATATTTTGCTTTGTGGAGCCAGTAAAGATCCTAAACTGCTGGAGATTAAAAGGCTTTTAAGTTTTGACATGTTTTTTTTTTGTTAAAGTGTGTGTTAAGGACATTGCTGGAATTGAATCAGCTTTATGGGTTTCATCTTACCTCAGAATTCAGGGGCTCCTAATGTTGAAAGTGTCGGGTTTTTACAGTTTCTCTCCTCTGACCCCTCTTTACCTCCAACATTGTTCTCCAGTGAGCAATATTGTCAGGTTTCCCACTTTTATGAAAAGGCTGAATGCCACATTGGACTGACAGATCCTTTAAAATAGGAGCTCCAGAAATTTCCTATTCTTTTCTAACCACTTGAATTCTAATGAGTCTTCCACTGTAAAACAGGCAAGATGTGATTTCCTTTAAAGCTCATTTCTATTTTACTTCGAGCATACAGTTTGGTGCTCTTGGTGCCTTCATTTTCTTCTTTTAAAAAATGTCAATCCTTTTCTCTCCCTTTACACTCATCTTTGGGTGCCAAAAGTGCCAGAACAGATGAAGGACATGAGGATTCTCAGTGTAAAAGCAGTAAGTCTGCATGACATCTCAAGTTTTTGTCAACACTACAGCCATCAGATCTTCACCTTTCCTTCTTCATATTTGTGGGAAGGCTCTGAGTGCCTTCAGCTTGGCCATTTTTCTAGAGTTGCCATCAAGCTGCTTCTACGATTCATCTCCCCATCCTACACAAATAGGTGTGAGATCCAATTTTACTCTCAAAAGAGTAAAAACTTGTTTCATATTCTCAGCATCTTTTGCATACCATTTAAATTTTGTTACTGCTCTGATTCTTTTTAACTCATGTAAATTACCTTCTTGTTTCACTGCTCTAATCAAAACACTCATCCAAGCCTTTACGCTTTCACTGTGTCTCTGCAACAGATACCTGTCCTTTGCCTTTATGGATGTTCATAGTTCAGATCAGCCCTATCTAGAAAATTAGGTAGCTTAGGCTGACCCTAACAATTTACTGGTGTGTCTAGTTGGTACTACTTATCATTCAGTCTCTAACCCAAATATCCTTCCTCCTTCCCCCTGCCTTATGCCATCCTTCCTCATAATGACAAGTCCTCACAAAGCAAATAAGTAGTTGTGTAGACTTAGACATTCCTTATCCAGCTTTTCTCTAATAGGGTTACTCAATTTCTTCTCCCTTTTGGCTGAATAAGCCTCAGATAGTGAAGGCTCTCAGACCCTTGATACCAGAAATCTGAACTCAGCTTCTACCTAACTGAGCATGACATGCCTCCTGTTGCCTTTTTTTCTCCTTTTTCCATCTGGCTAGTCTAAGAATATTCCTTGCTGGCATCCAAAGTTGAAAAAAAACCCCATAAATCAAACCTGGAATACTTTGGCAGTGTCAATAACCAGATCCTTGCTTTACTTGGAGAATTCTAAATAAGAAAAAAACATTTGTAATAAGAACTATGAGAAGCAGAGAACTAACACTACTACACTACTTGCTTAAGTGATAGAATTGTCTTTCAACTTCTCTTTAAGGAAACTAATGCTTGAATGTTAAAAGCAAGAATAATCTTTAAAATCAACATTGCAACCAACCACCTATAGCTTAAGGGTATCCAGGGGATGAAAATGGTTCATGAATATGAATGTTCCTGAAATAAATCAGAAATGTGTTGAGACACAGAGAACAGGAAGAACAGATCCATCATGTACGTTTTAAGTGGCCAGTGCATACACAAATCATGGTAAAATAAAGAGGACAAAACCCCAAGTCTCGTTCCATTTTGACACAGTCAAACAGGTTAAGTCATAGACAAGGGATGATGGGAAGAATTACTGAGGGGAGTAGATTAAAGATTATGTGAAATCCATATTGCTGCCTTCAAGTCTGACATTTTCTGCATTACAAGATGGAGAAGGAGCAGCTGCACTGCTGTGCAGCCACCCATTCTCCCCCAGCAGTGTCACAGCTGCATCCAGCTCTGAGATAAGAAACATTCATTCACCTTAAATAGCTAACTGCCCACAATAACACAGAAATCTAACCAAGTAGAAAGTACCTTTGCTTTTAAGTTAATTTCTGGGTATGTACTATGTTTTCCTTTTAATAGGAATCTCATAGATTAGGAAAAGAAATACTAATACCACAAATATCCCCTATCAAGCAAGAACTCGGGTCCATGTGCCAGGGCTTCAGCATCCACATAAAACAGGCACAAAACCATAACCAAAGGCAGGCTGCCTCACACAGTT
>WEKX01017432.1:122556-135071 GCA_013390025.1 Pitta sordida | reverse complement strand
GGTAGCGGTGCATGGGGTTGTTATGGCCGAAGTGAAGAACCCGGCACTTAGTTTTGTTAAACCCCATACTGTTGGAGCCTGCCCATCTCTCCAGTCTGTCAGTTAATAAATCTTGAAATGTAAGAACATACTAACTTCTCTGGAAAGGATGCAGCCATTTCTGGAAAGCTAGAAGGAACTCCATTGGAGAAAGCTTTCTGTGACAGAGTGATTAGAGGCCTCTACAGACAAGAATGGGCTTCTCTTGATGCAGGGTTGCACCCTTTGTTCACTATTTACAGTACAACTTGTCCTGTGCTAATCACACTAAACACCAGGTGAACTCAGACATTCTTCTTCTACTCCTTCAAATTGTTTACGTTTTTAAAGGTTTTTTTCTGAATTAATGAAGCCAAGTTATCCGTTTCTCAGCAAATTAAGAAACTTCCATTTATCACACCACTGAAACTGGGCAATTGTGTATTACACACCTCCAGACCACAGAAATTTAAGCATGCTTCCAAATCAACACGAAAGCTTGATTGAAAACTAATAGTGACCTACCACTATATTAAAAAATAATCATAGAGAACGCTAAAACTAAATGAGAGAGTTATTTCCCTGCTCCTGAATAGCAGGTATTTTGGAGGTCAGATTCTTGCAAACACTCGGAAAAATAGATTTGTATCACCACATTTCATCATCAAAATGTACCTGTTAATTTCCTCAGTGTGCTGCAAATCCTGTACACTGCAGCACTTCCTTAGTATGCAGTCAGTTGTTACATAAATCTAGACATCAGACTCCTACAGCCTAAAGCTAACACAGCTTTTCATGGAGCAAATGGACAGCAGACAGCTCACATACCCATCAGTTTCATATGCTGTCTTGAAGAACACATGCAGTAAGAATTAGATCTCTACGCCAGCTATTTTTTTCTCTCAGACAAAATAATTGCCACAATTACTAGAGTTGCCTACAGTTTTTCCCAGATAAAGACCAACTTGGCTGTATTTTTCAAATGTGCGCATGTACCAGCACGTGTATCTTAGGCACAAAGTAGCTTTCCTGTAGAAAGATTGTTTTTCTCAACTCCATAATGATTCAGATATGTCAGAAAAAGGAGGAAGCCGCACTAGACAGAATTTGCCTCAAGACTGGCTGACGCAACTTAAGAACTGTATCCAGAAAGGTGCGTGTTTGAGTTGGGGCTAGGAAAGGAAAAGAAATGTGCTCATCTGCAAGTTACTTACTGGCAAGTGGGGTTTGGGGACCATGCCCCTGCCCCGCCCTCCTCCTTTTTGATAATTTTTTTTATTTCTGAAAGACAAACTCTGATATTAAACAAGCTTCTTTGTAAGCATATAAATACCCTGTATTATCAAGCAATTAACCTCTAAAAATTAAGCCTTTACAGATCATCTCCCAAAATTCAGCAGATTTGGATTATTTTACATCAATAAAATGCCAAAGACACGTGGCCTTTCACCGAGCAAGTTAAACCTAAAATGAGTAAAGAATCGTCCATTCCTCAAGCTGTGGAAAAGCAATTCAAAACAGAGTCATGGATATAACATTGGGATGTTAATCTATATCACATAATTACATTTTGAAACACAACAGAAATCAGATAGAAGCATGCAGAGGGGTTCCTCTTTTTATTTTTGTTACACCATGATAACTGCAGTATCTAAACTCAAAGATTACTCATTTTTTACCAGAGCTTCCTTGGCAGGAAACCACACATTACCTCCAGCTTTACCAGGCTGGCCAGACACCACAAAATTTCATGACTGAAAAATGCAATGATGAACTGAAGCTACTTCCTGAAAACTCTGACATACCATATCAGTAAGATAAATGGCTGTCTCACGGCTTTCAGCACTGAGTGTTTTGGACTTCCACCACTCCAGGCAACATTAACCTATGGTCCAGCCCTGTACTGAAACATACCAACAGAACAGTTCTAGTCTAATCAATGAGAATGAGAACCATGGAAAACCAGAGCAGGTCAAAAAGGGGTACAATCGTCATATTTAGAAGTGACCTAATTCAGCAGCACTTCTTAAATGACATAAGAAACTCCACAGTCCATGAAAATATTTTGCGATGTTTCTTTTTCTCTTTTGTTGGCAATTCAGTCAACAACCAGGTGGAAAATGTATCTGTAAGGTTCCTTACATCCCCAAAAGGTAAAATGTTCAAAAGCTCTTCCCCTGAGCTCTCAGAAATAATATCATGCTGTTGTCTCATCTTCTCTTGCTATTTAGCTTGCTTCACTGACAATTACTTCCCATGGCTTACTAAAAGGAGAAGCTTCTTACCAGTAATTCCACCACCCATGGTGGTAGTTGAATAATAACAAACTGCTACCACATTGTTTGTGTGATGGGTCTCTCACAAGATAACTACCTTGAAACATTTCCAGTGTTCTGCTGACACCTGGCTGTGCCTCCTTTCTCATTTTGTTCACCTCTCGCCTTTTGCCATAAAAGTGACTTCAACAGAGAAATGGATGAACGGGGATGCCTATGGCTTATTCAAAACATGACTGAAAACAAGCTAAGCAATCCTTAAGGAACTTTTGTCAGCTGTTTTAACTGAACATTGAGGTGAGGTTTGTTCAGGAACCTCCTAGTTTCCTAGCTGATCATTTAAAAGGCAGCAATTTGGAAGACAGATTTTGTACCTCAGTGTAGTTAAGTCAACATTTTCTTCCATGCCTGAATTCTTCTACCACAACCCATGAGGTCTCTGAGGCTACTTCATATCAGTCATAAAGGCTTAAATGAGATCCTAGCCAAGCCAGCCCCACTACTATTACTTCTGTGATTTCCCCTAAGTACATCTCCAATCTCCCAGTTGGTTCAGCAAGTCACAGAAATAGCTGGGAAGGAAAGAAGTGACAGTAATGTGATTCACTTTGCATTAAGTGCAACTTTCAAAAGAATAAAACTGAAAATAAAGAGAAAAAGAGCAAATAGGACAAAGTCTTCCAGAAGCAAATAGGAGAACATGAACACATTTTTTTCTGATGAAAGGAAGAACATCAATGGAAGCCAGCAAAACAGGAAGAGGAATATTTTCTAAGTTGCATATCAGCCTTACAGGAAGTTCATCAGCTCCTCCCGCAAGATCTTCTCTGCTCTTCTTGTCACCAGTGAAGGGGAGCAAGAGCACCCCACATGAAGAACACCTAAATTAGTGAAATGCAGGAAAGTCACTGAAGAGCTGAACAGCCACAAGTCTNGCCACAAGTCTTTGTTTTACTTACAGTCTTGTGTGCTGGGTGAGAGAATTTTCTTTAACCAACAGAGGTTGGCCAGGGCACAGCTGGCATGTAACAAAGACACGTCAGTGACTTCCATGCCTGGGATTAATGGCTTTTAGCTTGCCAAATTGGCCTTCTTACAGTATTATATGCCCCAGCATGTCTGTGTGCAGAAGGTAGAGAATTAAAGAGATGAAGGATTATTACAGGAGATCAGAGATTTTTAATAACGTATGGCCTCAAGGAAAGACTGACCCTTTCTCTTGAACTCCCCATTCATTCTTTAAATTCAGATTTTAGTTTTAAGTCTATTTAAGTTCCCTTTCTCTGGCCCTCCGACTCCTGTTAACACATGGATGTGTTTACTTTGAACATTTCTACAGCCTCTAGATTTCATACACTGAAAGCAGACAAGCACTAGCAATGGTACTAACACCAACCATAAAGATTTGACACACCTCATTCTAAAAGAGGTAGAGGTTAGGAGATGTTTACTCCATCATGACACTTACATTTGATCTTTGATAACTGTGCAGAAAGTAGGGCATAGCAAGCAGAATACTCAGAGGGATAAGAGCAGCCAGACAATGTATATTGTGTATACAAAATATGGATCAAAATTATTTCACTCCTCCAAGAAATTATGGACCCAAAACTTACCAAGCAGAACGCAATTATCTGATAGGAAACTAGGACCCTATACATACCCACTATCACATAAGGAAAAGTTTCACCTTTACTGGCTGCAGCTCAAAAGCACTTTTAACTTTGTATAGTAGTCATCCTACTCGGAGCCATCAGTGGAAAAAGCTGTGATAGATCTCATAAAATGGCAGGAACTATTCCTGCAGCAAGATGAAATACAAACTGTCTTAAATTCTACATGGCAAACAGCAGTGATCCTGATCTTAGCCACATGGCTAACACTGGCGGATTTATTTCGTGACAGCATAGCTGTGCTCTGCTCAGCTGTTAACAATAGCTTTGTAAGCAAGTGTTGCAAACCCTTATGGCTTTTTGATATGCCTATGTAGCTGCTTTTCTTTCCATTTCCCCTACTATGTGCCAGGTTACAGAAACATTTCCAAGCAGCAGATTCAGAAATAGAAAGAGTTCAAGGCCAGGTTTCACACCTGCAGCCCTGAAGCTTGGGGCAGTTCTAGCCCTGAAGACAAGTCTCATTATAAATCCAGGGCTTCCTCTAACATCCCAGCTTATGTTCAGTAATTCCAAATGAAGTTCATGATGTTTTACCTATGTGTTCGGGGCAGGAGGTGATGGGAGGAGGAGGGAAAGAACTACTGCATGGAAGCTATGTAGACATTACACGTCACATTTTACTTTGATGAAGTAATTTACTTGAATGACATAGCAGTTCATGCAAATTAATTTATCCCCCCGAATTAAGATGCTGTCTTACTCCAATTCTCACAAAAAATCAAAGCCAGTACTCCTATTCAGCACCACCATACCATTCATACTTAGGCTTCCCTAAGTAATTCAAAGAGTAGTATAAGTTAGCACAAAGTTTTAAAGGGCTAAGTAGCAGTTCTAGTTTTTATTTCATTTAGAATTCTATGCAAGGATCTGTTTTCTAAATCACTATAAATATAGTAGTATTTAGTTTATAGCAGCAGCAGAAAACTATCACAAACACCCCACTGAGTTCCAGTGGGGGGATAGGTCATAAATGCCTTAAAATCAGAACAGTGCAGCCCCCCATATGATACTAATGTGCTGTGTCCATGTATGTGCCAATATCCCTAAAGGGTATTTAAATAGAATAAGGCATCAGCAAGCACGGTAGCTTGAGAAGTGTATTTTGGGTTGTTTAGAAAACAAGTTGCTCTGTAGTTGGAGAAATTGCTACACAAGACCCATCTTTTGACTCCACCTGTCATGTGGGAGACCTGGGTTCGAATCCCCCCCAGAGAGACAGTGTTAAGAGTTGGACTTGATGATCCTTGTGGGTCCCTTCCAACTCAGAATATTCTGTAATATTCTATACTGATTCTCTCTTCCTTTTGGGTGGGCTGCATTATACTACCTATCTTACACAAGAATTTTCTCCCCGTGTTGCTCTAGTAGTGCTGGAAAAGAGTTTAACAATCTCTAAGTCTTTGGCACTGAAAAAAATTGAATGAAACAAAACAAAAAACAAAACAAAACAAAAAAATCAAGCCAACAACAACAACAAAAATACACCACTACCAAGAAACTAAATCCCCCAAACCTGTTTATTTTTCTATGAGACATGAAAGACATATGAAAATTTAAAGAAAATTTGAAGGGAATAAAACTTTAACTCTGCATTGCGAACTAGAAGAAATATAAACAGAGCTCTTTTCTGATATATACTGACCGTCCAAATGGAAAATAAAAACCCCATAACATTTTTAGAAGAACAGGATAAACAACTCCCCGTTCAAGCTAACAGTCTTTCTCTCTCTGCATAGAGAGAATGAAAAGTCATTTGTATGTAGCTAAGAGTGCAAGCCACGGGAGTTCCTGCGTTGCTACGTAATTCACTCTAAAATTCATTCAAATAGTGAGGGGGGAAGAAAAAAGCAATTTCCAGAAATAGAACAAAACCAATCCATAACAAAATTAAAAAACAAATCCCACGTCTTCATTTTACAAGGCTAGAAAACTCTGGAAACTATCCTAATGTAAATCTCAGACAAATCTGCATTTTGCTGAAACAAGAACTTCAGCTCATGGTCCCCCATTAGGTCCAGTTCTTCTTGAGACAGTGGGATGTCAAAAAACTTCAGAGTGAAAATTTAGTAACTGGCTTACCACAAAGGAAAGAAGTTGAAAGAAAAACAGACTATCACTTATGACTTGGCCTTTCAGGAAATGAAGATCCTTATGGTAGTAAATATAGTACTTGAATTGTTTGCAAATAGATTTAATCACCTAATTTCCATGTACCAGGAAGGAAAATCTATGTGTTATCAGAATTCGGTGCAGCTAATTACTAGAAGGCAAAATAAAGATTCTTATCAAACACAGCGTGTGTTCTTCAGCTATATCTATCAATATTTATGTCACTTACAGCTCTTTCTGGGTGGTTGCTGCATACATTTTGTGTGCAGTCAAGAAGCTTCTCGACTGAAAACATGCTTTTACAAAGAAACCTGGCCTGAACCCTGCATTTCCAATTCAAGCAGTGGATTCTGAAGCCTGTTGACTCCCTGGAGCAGCTGATAGCTAAAGACTTGTTTCCGCTTTTCTAACAATTTCCTGGTTTGCATAACAATCCTAAAAGAAACACACTCAAGAAGTTTTCCAGCACAGAGAGATTTTCTCTGCGACATATTTCTAGTTTCAAGGCATAGAGAATATTTATATGTAATTACAATAACTTTAGATATATATTTGTCTACAAATATATTCATGCATAAATATGTATCAACTGCTTGTTTGAAACAAGATTATGATAATTCTGCCATATCCAGGAAATACAAAACACTGGCTTGTGCCTGGTGCTTAACTCATGCCATTGTGAATAAAAGGGGGGGAGAGGGGGAAGGGGTTTAATGTTTAATTTCCTGTTAAAAACACACACAGGATAAAATCTTCCAAAGAGCAGTTATAAAACACGCATTTGTTAGCCAAGAAAGTAGGTAAATATGGAATGAAGCCCAGGCTCACTTTTATTCCTTCCCCTGCTCTCCAAAGAGCAAGGTAACTGAAGGCTACAGGAGTGTATTTGGAGGCACCAAGCTCTACTCAGTGACCAGATAATTCATGAGACTGGCTGATTCTCTTTGTCAAGACACCCAAATTAGACACGAATGTGGACTGAATTTAGGAGAAATTGAACATTTATAACAGTTTTCAACACCAACATTGTATTTTTTGCTCTTACAATACAAATCAAATGTTTTTTGTCTACTGTGTTTGGGTCACAGCTCAGTGCACACCTTGCAGCATGGAGAAGTTGTGGTACTTCCTGTGACCTCCTGGGATTCAAATTCAAAACTGGATGTGAACAGCTCTGAAAGGGGCTTCAATTTTGTTTTGTTTTTCACATGAAGATAAATTTATTATTGCAGATAGAGCTCAAGAGCTTTCCTAGCTTTCAGTAGCGTATTATTCAAATTAACACAGCTTAAGCTTTTTAAGTAGATACACCTTAAACATCTTCTAGTCAAAGCATTTAGTTTCACATTTCATGTAAGAAAAGAAAGGCATCACGATAATGTATCTCTCCGGTGAATTAAATCCAAGGGCAGGAATGTTGAATTTCTTGCTGACACTTTGTAAAACTGGATTTGAGACTATTAAACAGCTGTTGTAGGTATTTGTGCTCTTCCCTCACAAAATCTACCACCGCTGACCATCAGTGACGGCCAGTTGTGACAGTTCACCAGTGATTCTCATACTACTTCATGAGTTCAAAATCTTCCTGTTTATTTCCACTTGCTGTAACTGGACTTTGTGCTCTGATCCCATGGTTTTTCATGTGAAAAGACAATTGACTAAACACATTAGGAGAGAGTAAAGGAATAGGGTGGAGAAAATCTGTAACACAAGATGAGCCCCGACTTGCCTCCTCAGTACTGTACATACCCCCAAGCAATGAAATTTCAGGAAAATTATTATGTTTCTGGCCAACAGTCAGAATACATAAGATGTTATACACCCTTTGCCTCACTCTATGTTGCTACTACTGCAGACTTCATGCAAAAGTAAGACTCCTTTTTATTTCCATTGCTTCTCAACAGTAAGGCAAGTTGACAAGTATTTACTGCTAGTTACAGCAAGGTATTAAAGATTCAAGTGAAGTAGTGGTATTCTCCAGTGCAATGGTGACCTGAGCCTTTAATCCAGATGAATTTAACTGTAAAGTGCATTAGCTCTTCTCATAAAAGATTTGCTTTAATTTTAGTTCTCTCTCCATTTATCTTATGGCTGTGTAATCCTCACTAGAGGTCAAAGAGATTTCTCCAAAGAAACAGGAGCTGCTTCTTTTTTAGAGGAGAAAAGCATATTTAAGACAGTTCGTCCTACTTTTAAACATATGTCACAGGACAGTACTCCCTGCTCTCCTTTCTCTGTAGCTCCCCTTGCTTCTTTACATGTTCCAAAACAACTAAATAAGCATGCATGTGCATGCACACATGTATGCAAATGAAACATGAAATGAAAACACCTGCTGTAGATAGGATATACAGCCCATCTGATACAAGGACTGAAATTATTATGTGCTAACATCTTACCATCATCCAACTCAAGACAGAGATTGTAAACAGCCAGAGGCCTCTTAATACGTTGTCCTTGTCTTCTTGACTGCCTTGGTGGGGCATTTGGAGGAGATACTGACAAAGAGATTGGCTCAGGCAAAGTGGCATCAGGCAGGGTTTTGAAAATCTGCAATCAAGAACACAAAGGGTGTTAATTATTTATCATGAAGAGCAACCTGTGTAATGCAACTGTAAACCATTATCAAACAACATTTGTTTTGGATTTCATTCAAAGCAGGCAGGAGCCAAAAAATCCATTCCTTCAAGTTTGGGAGTATGCCGTGGGTTTTTAATGAGTGCTTTCAAAATAAATAAATAACTAGATAAATAAAATAACCAAGAGAAGTGTCCACACATTAACCAAGCTGCCAGTCAGTTAATTCAAAGACAAAATATTTGCAGCCACATTTACCAGCTAGGATGGACGGGAAGCAGAAAACAAAGGTTACTAACTTGAGGAACCAATAACCAAAAAGCTTCATAGCTTTAGCTAGAATCTATAATTTTGCCAGAATATCCATTTTCATTTTCAAAAATTGTCATAACATTTTACCAGCCATTCTAATTGATGAAAACACTACACTCTTGAAGACAGCAAGGGGAAAATTCTGTGGGCAGGGGTTTTAGCAAGCAACACCACAGTAACAAACCATGTGAGAATTTATTCAATTAACTATTGCATATTGAGACAATCTTATATTAACTACTGACATTCATAAAGGTGCATATCAAAAGGATTGTATTTCTTGTCATCATTTTATCTTTTAAGTCATGACCCCCAGCATCTCACCACTCCATACAAAATACCCTTTGATTTCTCTCTGAATTAACCAGCAATGCAGACTTGCTGTACCTGAGAGCAGGAATAGCAAATACTACTTTTTTTTACTTTGACTGTCACATACAGTCTAATGATGCTGATTTTCTTCCAGAAAATTATCAGTATGCTGCTGTACAATTTAACAGTTGCCTTTTACAAGTGATCATGGCAGACTCACATGAACAAACTAGCTTAGTATGTATTTCATCAAAGACAAAGCAGATAAAGAGAAATACAAACAGAAAAGCCCCATGTCTGTACAGCACCTCAGAAGGCGCTAATATAGCAAGATATAAAGAAAGAGTATATGGTGTTCTGGTGCTCTGCAACTTCACATTGTAATATTTACTCTAAAGATACGTGACAAAGAAGACGGCCATAATGAATCTTTGAAGGAGAAGCTTTTTATGAAGCAGAAATTCAGGCAGAAAGGATAAAGAGACAACATAGATAACACATTTTTGGATTATCATAGCACATGTCAGGGGCAGTACGAAGCTAAAAGCCAGCCAGGCTCTCTACAGGTGAGGAAAAAAACAACATAAGCACTACTGTACTAAGGCATTCACAGACATCATGTTAGAAGTACTAGAAACCATAAATGCCAGTATGTCCTGGTCTGTTAACCCTGAATATCAACATGTAGGAATAAGATGACTCAAGAACCCACACATACACTGACTTATAACCACTTAATCATCACTCTTGTAGTGGCAGGGAGAAGAATGTGCTGGCACGAAATCATCAAGAAATGTCATTTTCCGTGAAAACAGTGGAAAAGTTATCATATTTCCAAAACTGGGAACCAGTGGGTCAGAAGCCTATATACACTGAGCAAAGGGAACTTCCAGTGGAAATATTACCTTCCTTCCCAACAAGTGAATGTTGCTGTGAAGGAGGTAAAATGACGTAATTTGAAGTTCCCCATACCAGAACTAAGAAAACTGTCTCTCCCCCTCCTTCACATGCCTATGAACAAGGGATTACGAGAGCGCACCAAAATAGCACAAGGAACCCTCTAAAAACAAAATGTTTATAAAGAAGAAAGGAAACAGTCCAACCTGGTTCTCCCCAGGACACAGCAGCACTCTCAGGCAGTGACAAAGCTCTAATTGTGCTCAGAGTTCTAAAGTCATTTCTTAAAACATGATGCAATACAGAATAATGAAATTTAATGTGCCCTTACATGGCACTTGGCTAACAGTACCACACTGCCCCCTTATGTGTAAATACAAGGCTAGATTGAGCAGTTTTAGGGATAAATATTTGCTTCTGAAAAATTCAAAAGCACCAAAACTTTAAATGCCATCTTTTCCACGGACTAAGTGTTGCATTTGGGCTCTCTGGCAAACAACTCTCTGCCAAGAGGTTTCAGTATGTTGTTTACTATGTCACATTCCGCAGCTGTGTTTATTTGTACAGCCTTATCCACAGATCTCTGCTGAAATTAATGATGGTGAGAAGAACAAGTATTCCCCAGGAGCACTTTATAAGAGATGAGTTTTCTTATAGGCATTTAGGTGCCCAGGTTGCAATCAGGTTCGTCAGTGCTTTTTACTTGTCTCTCGCAAATAATGCAATATACTCTTACAAAATTATTAGTGTAAGAAGTTAGAAGAGTCAGAAAAGCAAAAGCCAAGAATATTTCTTGCTCCTTCTAAAAGTTCACAGTGCTGTTCATCCATACATCAGTATTTTCATTTTGTCTTCTTAGTAGGAAAAAAGGCCAGGCCAGGCCAGCCTAGCCGTAACTAAACCTGCTTTTTCAGTAGCAGAAATCTCTTTCTATTGTGGGCCAAAGGCTCAGCTCATATCACAGTTTTGCAAGCTGAACATCTGAAAAGCAAGCAGAGCATCATCCTCTGCTTTATTTTCACTCAAATAGGTAAGTGCTTTTCATCATGCCTTGGATATTTGTCTGCTGCATTGACAAAAGTGCTGTAAGGTCCACCTGAGAACGGGGGGATGGAGACCTGCTTTATTTCAACTGTGAGGAGAAAAGCTTTTTGGGTTTGGTTTTATTAAAATTTGCTTCTAGCCTTATTAATTATTTAAACTGCACTGAAGTATAGATGTTTCACAGCTAATAAAAGATACCTTCTGTGAGTGACCTGTTCTCAGAAGCTCATTGCATACACATGGAGAACTGAATTCAAACTCATACACACACAATACGAGCCCCTGAAATGGTACCAACATTGTTGTGTGTTGACTGACTTGCACCAATAGCAGGTGACCAACTTTCAGAGTACCTTCTAGCACTGCAAGCTACTACTATCAGATACATTGGCGAGGCAGTCACACATATCCCAACTGGAGGGAAACCTTCCCATAGAACAGGACTGGTGGTCCGACCAGCGCTGAGTATAGGGGAAGGATAACTTCCCTAGACCTACTGGCCACACTGTTCCTCATACAGGCCAGGATGCCATTGGCCCTCTTAGCCACCTGGGCACACTGCTGGCTTACATTAAGTTTTCTGTCAACTATTACTCCCAACCCCCTCTCCATTTCACCCCTCTCCAGCCACTCATCCCCCAGCCGATATCGGTACATGGAATTGTTGTATCCAAAGTGAAGAACTTGGCGCTTGGACTTGTTAAATCTCATATCATTCCAGAAGCAATAAAAATACACTAAACCAACCTCAAAAGATTTCACAGCCACATCCAGTGTTACAGTTTTGAGACTGTGGCCAAACAGCATCAGATTTACAGACTATCAGTTCTCTACAATTTGTTCTCAAAAGCACTGGCATCCTGCAGTTGACCTATCTGGGGGCAAACTCTGAAGATCACAGAATCACAGAAAATTATGAGTTGGAAGGGACCCACAAGGATCATCTAGTCCAACTCACCATCTAATACCCGTACAGCGACCGAGAGCACATCCCAGAGCGTAATACCAACCTAGATGCCTCACAGTCTAGCAGGCCACTCCGAGCCGGAAGGGGCCCAGGGTCATCCAGCCCTACACCCCCCAGCTAGACCATGTCACTAAGCTCCTCGTCCAGTCTTCTCTTAAACACTTCCAGGGATGGCGACTCCACCACCTCCCTGGGCAGCCCATTCCAATATGCAATTACTCTCTCTGTGAAAAACCGCTTCCTAACGTTAAGATTAAACCTCCCCTGGCGTAGCTTGAGGCTGTGCCCTCTCGTTCTGGTGTCGTCAGCCTGGAAGAAGAGGTCTAC
>WEKX01017432.1:79129-122461 GCA_013390025.1 Pitta sordida | reverse complement strand
TGAACAGTACTGGGCCCAACACTGACCCCTGTGGGACTCCGCTGGTGACTGGCCGCCAGTCCGATGTTGTACCATTCACCACCACCCTCTGAGTCCGCCCTTCCAACCAATTTGTGACCCAGCATAAAACGTTCCTTTCCAGCCCGTGCTTTACAAGTTTCTCCTGAAGCTTATTGTGGGAAACCGTGTCAAAGGCTTTGCTAAGGTCCAAGTACACAACATCCACAGCCTTTTTGTCATCGACCAGTCAAGTCACTGGATCATAAAAGGAGATCAGGTTAGTCAGGCAGGACCTGCCTTTCCGAAATCCATGCTGACTAGATCTAATGTCATGGTTGTTCTGCAGTTGCTGTGTAATGGCACACAAGACCATCTGTTCCATGACTTTGCATGGGACTGAGGTCAGGCTGACTGGTCTGTAGTTGTTAGGATCATCTTTCCTACCCCTCTTGTGGATGGGTGTCACAAGATAAGTGCAACAATTTACATTTGAGAAGACGACTAATGCATGCAGCACTCAAAATTTTAATCAAGCAGTTAGTTGGATTAATCAGTCTCAGTCCACTATTAAGCCCAATCTTACATGAAAGCAGAATTTCAGAGCGCACACTGACTGAAATGATGGGTTAGTCTCCAAACCTGCAGTTACAACAAAAAAGATTAAACTTTTGTAGAGCAACTTTAAAACACATGTAAGTTTGACCTATTTCTCTCTATTCAGTAGTGTAAAATGGATGTTTTACAGGGCTAAACAAACCACAAACCAGCTTGGATATACAGCGCTAATAACAGCTCTGTCTAGAGCAGAGAGCCCAAGACCATCCCTACATATAACCATTCCAATTCCTAAATACAAGTCCCACAAAGTCTATGGCAGCATTTCTTGAAAGTAATGAGCCAAATGCAACATATTATTGTACAGTATTCTACCAGCAGATCCACATGGCAGCAGCCCAAGGAATTTTGCCAGATTCCCCTTAATCCGTAACAACGGTGTTGGACTCCAGATCCTGAGCTCTTACTGGAGCTGATTTTAGATATTCAAAAACCCCCATGGCTGGGAGGATTTAACTTGGCCTATTCCACAAGTTTATGACTAGATGTATAGTTGTACATGGAAATGTAGATTAGATTCTGCTGCTATAAGAGCATACTGATCTGTTCTTTCTGGTCTCATGCAGAACTAATTAATGAATTTCAGTACGTTTGCCAGGAATCACTTTAGGAAAAGGCCCAGACATCAGGTCATCTCTGTCTGCTCTGTTTCACTGGGGTAATTAAAATTTCCTCTAAAAATCAGTGGGAGGCAAACAGCAAGGACCGAGTGGGAAGAAAAAGAGGGGAGAAAAAAACTGGAGGCTTAGTAATAGAGCTAATGAGGATAAACTTATAGAAAGTCATTAACAGCCTAAAGCTGTGCCACGATTTTTTTGCAAGACAAGAGCCCTATCACTCATATAACATCTACCATACAGAACATGAATCTATTTCCTTTGAACACACAAACACAAACCAGAGTCCTTACACATTTTATGGCTACAGTACTCCTTGCATTTCCATGACAACTGGCTATCAAAAAATATTTTATAAATTAGCAGCTAATGGGATACTGCAAAAGGAACTTATCACCACAGTCTTTCCTTGACTTATCTTCCTTTCAATGTAATGCAAACCCAAGCCAGGCTAAACCCAGCAATCTGAACAAAACCAAAAATCATATATTGATATCAGAGAAAAAATTGCTCAGAAAGAGAGGCCAAATGTCTTTGTGGTTCACAGTGTGCTCTTACTCTGATAAATTATCTAAGATTTTTTCCTCTTAGGATATTGAAGACAGTGCTTATACCATTCTTGTTTCCACTTGTGCAAACATAAAGCAACAATTCCTTTAATATCAAATCATGACTTCACTGTTGATATAGCCATCTCAGGAACTGCGAGGTGAAAATAAGCAGTGTAAAATATATTGCAGTAGCTCAGCCACTAATTATAACCACTAACCACTAAGTGTAATCCATTTTTAACAGTAAAAACCATATTCAATAGGATGAACAGTTCTAGGGTTGTTACTCCCCATTTGTGAAGGGATTATAGAAGCTAATTGATAATATTAAAAGTTGAACCATAATAGAAATAGGCAAATATCAACTTCTAGAGAGCTAGAGAAAAAGTTTTATTTCAAAACTCACTTTTGTACCAATCCTAACAATTTTATAAAGTTTCTAGAGTACTGAAATCTTCAAAAATAATCCTTTGTTACTGTAGTTTCTTACTGGTTTACATTTTTACTTTACTATGGTCAATGTCAGATTAAGCTGTTGCATTTCTGGTTTCAGTCAGTATGATTTATTGCTTTTTCTGGTTCTCAAAAACATGATTCAATAAATAAAAACTACATGTCTATTTACATGACATGTAAATAGAATCTGTGTTACATGTGCAAAAATGTGACAAAATTATTTAAAAAAAATTTCAATTTAATTAAAATCTTCAATAAAAATTACCAACTTAATTAGAATTCTTAAATAACTTACCTTTCCATTCTGTCCACTCTGATACAGGGGTGCCTGCCTCAAAGTAGTTGTTGTGACTTTTGTACTTCAGCATCTGTACACTGTAAAATATGTTTTACTGTGCACTGGCTTCTATGAGGTTGTACAGGATGAAGATTTTCTGAGACTTTGGATTCAGGGGCTTGGATTCCACTACAAACCATAGAGCACCTTTGCACAATATTCACAATCACTATATTGGGATAAGGGGAACACAGAATCAGACCCACACTTGAAAGCTACTTGATGCTACATCTCTAGAGGGCCACCAACAAAAAAGCACCAACAATGCTCTTGATGTCGCCTGGCACTCACTGTTGAACTACAGTGCAACAGGGGGTGCAGCCTGGAAAGTAACCAGGTGTAAGTCAAAATTAGAAACTGGAAACATCTTTGGCTGTGAGCTAAACCACAAAGCCACAGATGATAGATAGATAGATAGATAGATAGATAGATAGATAGATAGATAGATAGATAGATAGATAGATAGATAGACAGACAGACAGATAGATAGATTATAAACTTAAATCTGCCCAAGGCACCTTTTTCTTCATTGCAAAGATACCACTCATTGAGACCATCTACCTACCAGCCAGACCACCCCTAACTTGAAACACAGTTTATACGGATTTGTGGACACTCTGAGTCTCAATCTTCTACTAAGACTAGAGTATCTGTTATCTCCTCTTCTTATTCAAAAAGAAATAGAGATCTGGACAACTTGCAAACTACAAGAGTGACAAAAGAACTGAAGGAATTTTCACGCCAACGGTGATGCATCCATAGACTCCAATAGCCATTCGTTTCCCTGGCTATCTTGAAATGTGTAGTTCACACTTCAGATTTAATGAGGAAACTGAACATCCTGCAAAACATGACATTATAGTCTGGAGGACATCTGCCAAAGGATGGAAGCAAAAAACCCACACCAAGGTCAAAAACGTGTGTCCTTTGATCGCTTGCGAATTACGAGTTTGTTGACTCAGCCGTTCTAAAAGTAGCACTCCTGAAACACAGACTGCAGCTTCCACTGTATCACATCTCGCTCCACCTTTTAACAATTCATGACAAGAACACTCCTCATAGCAGCCCATTCACTGCTATCAACCAATTCATTTTAATTACTGAGGGAAATGAGAGAGTTAACCATAGAATGCCTACATATTTGTTCACTGCACCAGCAGAAACAGCAGATTCACCTTTTCTATGCTCAACTACTCTAACTCACACCAAGGAGAGTATTCTAAAAAGGTTGTCTTTCCCTACTACACATAAGATACATATCTTGTTTAGTTACAGGAACTACTTAATATAACAGAAAAAATGCCTTAAAAATAAAAGATTGGGTATTCAATCTCATTACCTAACTTCCTAAAACATAATATGCTCCTAAATGGAAAATAATGCAGAAGGAGAACATGTTGCAGTTATTTTCTCTTACAAAGTGTATAAGAAGTCCTGAGAACATAAAAGATGGCACTCGGAAATCTAAGTCAGGATCCAGCAAAAGCAGCAAGCCTGGCGAAACACAGTGCAGCTAAACATGATCTCCCCTTCATTTGCAATAAATATTAATACATAAACATATATCCTCCACATAAGTACACACGCAGAAATACAACTAAATAAATACATGCCACACCTAGTTCTCTATGTATTTTATAAACAGAAATCTAAATAACTATACCCTGAGAATAAAAATGTACATCTGACCCCCTCCTACATTATCATGAGCAAAGTGTTAAAATGAAATGACAAGATCTTCAAGATTTTTGCAAATGACACTATTCCAGCTGCAGCCAACCATGCAGCCTCACCAGTGCTTTCTGTTTTTACAGATAACCTTGCTGCCATTACAAGGATTTATATCATCATTTTGTAGAATACTTTCTCCTCTTTGTTTTTGTTAAAATACATTTTTTTGGCTTACATTATGACCATAGAGTCTTTGGAGGTAAAGAACATATTCTTCTATTGTACGTCTAATTGAAGTACTGATAGTTTTTACTGTAAGTAGCATGCACATGAAACAATGGAAATAAAGTATTATCAGCTGACTGCCACTTCTATAAAATTTGTGTAACACATTTACAAAAATGTGTTTAGTGGTTTGAAATACACTGACTTTTCTGCTATGGCAAGAGCCTACTAGAAAACTCAACAGTACATGTTAAAGCATAAGCACATGTTGCACTGTTATGCACTAGCAATGAATATGCGTGATGATATTCAGGTCAGTTTAGCCAACATAAATGGAAAAAAGTTTGTAAATTCAAAACTTCACTTACCATTTAAAACTGTGATATAATGTTTACGTCACACAGTTTCTGCATAAGAATTCACCATTTAAACTTCTAAGGAATGCAACAGATTTTCCCCTCTCCATATCCACTGCAACATTTTATAGACTATTTTCCTTGACTAACAAAATTTCATTTAAGAACATCCATTTGAGCAGTCTCCATAAGGATTTCTCCCTTGCCTCCTCCTCCATACATGCAACCATGAAGACTGAAGCAAATATTAGTCAACTAATATTGAATTCCATTCTCTTATCATTCTTTCTGTTTACCTAAGAACACTGCTCGTGGGCAGTGGAAGATGAGATCTTTATCACTTGGAAATTTCATATGAAGTTGAGGGACATGTCCCCAGATTAAATGGAAATAAGGTAGGGAAATCAAGAAATCAGAAGGCTGTGTATTATTTGTATGGGCCACGTATTTGTAGTACAGCATCTCAGCAGACTTCTTTGTTTTGATTTTCTTTATTAAGCTAATATGGTTTCTCCCAGTACATGCTCTGTTTCTTTTGGACCAGTCTAACAGCATACCAATACAGGTATTGATCCAGACTCCTTCTAATGACATCAACCGCAGTCACAAACATTAGTAGAGATTTGATATACAGTCTCCTTGCCAGGCATAAACTACATTAGGATTTAGAAAACTGTAGTCTTTTAAACAAACAAACAAACAAACAAACAAACAAACAAACGAAACAAAGTCTCACATGGAAGGGCTTTCTCCAATCCACAGGGCTGAACACGGGTTTAAAGAGTTTGCACACATTATAGCAGAATAAAAGAGCTGCTCTGACTCCTATCAGAATTTCTTTGTGCCTGTTTGCCCTTTTTGCTTCAGACTCAGCCAATCATTAAGGCATGCAATTAGAATTAAGTTCAGGCATAGTTCCAATGACACTTCTGATTAGTTACATGCTTCAAGTAAAGCACGTGCTGAATACTTTCGTGAACTGAAGCCCACATGTTTTATCCAAAAACTCTACTTTAATGGAGATAGTTTAATGCATTTTTCACCCCTCCAAGCCAAATGCCCATTGATTTGAGAAATATTCGGCTTGAGAGGTTTCAAATTGCTGCATCACAGTGAACCATCACAATGACACCCCACTGCTTCTTGGTCCTACTTTGCAGTCAAAGGCAAAGCAACAGGAGAGCTGAAAAAATCAGTCTTTAGTATTTCTCATATGTCACAGGTTCACAGTTTAGTAGACCCTCAAAAGACCTGCTGAGTTGCCAAAAAAATAGTCTAAAGTTTACATGGTGGCAGTGTCACTCTACCCGAAAGCATTTACTTGCAACAGAACCGTTTGACTGCCCAGTGGGGACACTTGACTGTGCTGCTTCATATTCTAAAACAAACTAAACTGACTTCACCCACTTCTATTTCTTCTGCCTCACAAATACTGCATGTATTATGCACTGTAATACATTTTTAGACTAAAGATTTTTCAGGGATTACTATATGAAGTTGATGTTGGCTTAAAAGCTCAGTAGTATTAAATTCTTCTCTTTCATTTAGTTTAAAAAAACAAATCATAGAAGTGTCCAAAGTAAGAAAAATTAAAACATTTATATTTCATTTAAAAAATTGCACATAAAACTGTTTTGAACAACTCAAAGCTAAAACAAAGACATTTTATCTACAGCACGTAAAAATCACAGTATCACAGTATTAGCAAGGTTGGAAGAGACCTTGGAGATCAAGTCCAACCAACCTGTAACCCAACACCAACCCACTGTCTAAACCATGGCACTACCCACAGGACCATCCAGTCCAACTCCCCACCTAGTAAGACCATGTCACTAAGCTCCTCATCGAGTCTTCTCTTAAACACCTCCAGGGATGGTGACTCCACCACCTCCCTGGGCAGTCCATTCCAATGCACAATCACTCTCTCTGGGAAAAACCTCTTCCTAACATTCAGTCTAAACCTCCCCTGGCGTAGCTTAATCTTTCCCCTTTATAAAAAAAAATTAATAGAAAAGAATGTCTGCCTTATATATAGAGGAACTACTGAATTTTCACAATGAACGCCTTCAAAAAACCTTCTTCCAGAATTCAAACAACCCATTATCAGCAAAATTATCTTTTACCAAGCCTACTTCTTTCAGCAGACTCTGGCCTCTAAGTCTCCAGAAGAGACTTCTGTCTAGCTCCTCACTTTTTTTCTTCTCATTTTTTTTCACTGCAATTTTCATCTTCTTTCTGTTTTTGTAATCTTGCTATTTGTACTCACTATTCCTTCCTCCCCCATACACTGGTTTAAACATTTCAGTCCCACTGAGATTTTTATTCCTACCTCCTCTTCCATCTTCTTTCATTTCTTAGACTTTTTTTATCCTGGTGGGTTTTTTTTTCTTCTTATAATAATGTTCATGGAATTGAGAAACCAAAATGGCTCACATCACCGCTGAGGCACCTCTAAATGGCAAATAAATAAGCTCTTTGAATAGTGACATTGCTCCCAACAAGAGTCAATAAGATGCCAAAATGTTTTAAGAAACAGCAAGAAGAATATGTGCATGCTCTTCATGCTGCTATGGAGTGGACCACCCCTCCTCCTCAGCGCAAGTCAGAGAAAAGACCACATGTCCAAGATTTACAGTCTGTGAAACCCTTGGGAAGAAAAATTAAGTTAAACCCCTGAAACTCACTTGGGAGAGGAAGAGAAGAGAAATCAAAACTTTTTTAGTGGGGCCAAGTTAACTAGCACTTTCAGTACAGGATTACCTACAGGCCAAGATTGTTTCAGGCACTGCACAAGCACAGCTGTGGTCAGCTCCTGAGCTTGTTACCTCAAAGCAAAATAAACACAATGATGAGACACAAACATGAATTTCTTGATGCTTCTTTAGTGAAGGGAAAGATAGGGACATAAAAACTAAGGTAGCCCAGACAGACCTGGCCAGGGAGAAGGGGACAAGGCAGCCCAGTATGAAATGATGCTGACCTTAAAGACCTGCAAAGCAAAGGGAAATAAGTGCTGCTGCACACAACCCAGTCAGCACTAAACATAAAAACTCCAGGCAAAACTACAGAAAGGTCATTTACAGTCGGGTCTCCTATATCGCGGACCCGCGGTCTTAATCGGGGTCTGTGAAGCCCTACTTCCGCGTTGAATGGTGGCTGCACCGCTGCCGCCACCCCAGCCACTGCCTGCATCGCCACAGCAGCAGGTCGCACATGCACAGTTGCGAAAACGGGCCTCCTTCATCACTAAAAAATCATGCCGCTAAGATGTGAAGACGCAATATGAGAGGTGCAAAGTGCAAGAGAGCCAACTGTAATACCAAACCTGAACATGCTCCTATTTTGCACGGCATATCTGGCTGTCCTTCCCCTATAGCCACATTCCAGCAGCAAACAAGACAATTCATGAGTCTTCTGACTAGACACTGAGAAATACTTTGCCTGGAAAAGACTTGTCCATAACTGATAAGAACAAAAGGTAAGCAATTATTTCCCTGATGCTGCTCTATCTCACTCCTAGTCTTAATTATTATGCAATTCCAATGCCATTTAAGCAACACATTAACTGCATGATCTAGTTTCAGTACGCCACTCTCAGCATTGGTCTGATTTTGCAAAACATCCCCTTCTAAACCTACTATAATTGGTTCACAGGCATGGTTTGGAAATATGCAGGCTGTAAACAAGGTGAAAGTGGTACTGACTGGTTTCTAGCCAGTAGGAACTAAATGTACATATCAACAACCCTTAAAGAACCTTCAGCTTATTCACTACTCATCATATTCTTATCTCAGGGCAAGTCCTCATATTCAGATTTCCAGAAATAAACTACATCGAAATTCTCTAATTAGAACGCAGCAGAGTGATAACAGTGAAATGACTAGGATTTCAAAACTAGTAACCCAATTATGTCTCCTCCCAAAATGAAAAGTGAACCTTGTTCAATAAAGCTATCCACACAAGATATAATGAATTTTGTTGGAATTTAAAAATATTCGAGGAATCATAACAATTTTTTATCATTTTGCCTACCGAGTTACTGTATTCAAACCAGAAATGCCAATGGCTTTTGCTTCTACAGTTTGAATGTTTGTTAGCCACTTCATCTGCTACAGGGGAGAAGAAATGCCTCTCTGCAGAGTACCAGAATGAAGTGTGAAGTGTTGCTTCAAGTCTGTTAGTGTCAGTGTATCTCTATCTTGACACCATCACTCTCCCACAATTCCAAACTTTGCTTGTGTTAGTAGAAGCTGCTAAAAATTAGCAGAGGTGGAGTAGTGGTTGAATGTATTTTCAAATTTTAACCTGCAGCTGGTGACTTTTCCCAGAACTTCACAGGGGCTATAAATAAAAATATCAACTGCAAGATTCTCAGAAAGTCTGAAATGCACAGAAATTCAAAATAGCAATAAAAAATTAACATTAGACTGACAATGACCCTGGCTTGCCTTTAGACATAGGTCCTTGGTCTGCCCTAAATCAAGGAGGCTTACTTGTAAAAGCAATATGTTCAGCTGGACTATAACATTTTTGTAATGCCTTAACACATCTCTCCATTGCCCTTGTTATAAATGCACAGAGGTCACACCTGGGGCTGCCTTCCATCCTGGAAGCAGCTCCAGCGTGGGAGAGGTTGCTGCAGACAGACAGCTGATGGTAAGCTCACTGTTAGAAATGGCAGTGAAATCACAGAAATCCCTCAAAAAAATTATACCCTTCTAGTGCTAAAGGAGGCATAAAACCAAGGACTTATGGAAAAGAATGCAGTATTATGCTGATGTACTTTCCATTCCCCATTTCTCTACATTTTTAGAGTAGCAAGAAAGACCACTAATGTTTCAAATGTAAAACTGATGTCCAGTTTCTAAAGGCATGTGATGGAGCTGGCATAAGAATAGAATGGTGCTAATCTGTGGTCATCTAGTGATTTGAATACGCATAACTTAACCTCTGTATGTAATTAAAACACCTTGGCTCTTCTTTCTCTCTCTCAATTTTCTTAAATTTGTGTGGCCGCTGCAACAGCTTTAAAATCATGAGCTTATTGCAAGGTTTACTTTCATTTATAAGGTCAAAAATTAATAGCATTGAATAAAGCTCTTGGAATGTTTCTTGCTTAGAACTTGAGCCACATCTGCAGCTCAGCATTTTTAAAACAGAACAATACCATATCTGCACAATGTGTACGTGAGGGTAGCATTACACCCTAAGTCAACAAAACCCACCATGTGGACACAGCTATGCCAACAGCAGCTTTATCCAGCCTGTATCAATCAGGGAGGTAGAGTAATAACATTGTCAGGAAGACTTGAGACATATATTATTTTGAGTAGATAACACTTGACTGAGATAGCCAGTTTCAACACTGTTAACCTTTAAAGGAAATAACTATTTCAATGCTCGAAATGCTTAAGAAAAGCGAGAGGGAAAAGCACATCTTGGGATTTTTCCACAGAACGTTTTTTGACAGCGAGGGAGATGCTGCACATCTCCCAACACTAGCACCTCAAAACATCCTGTCACAGAAGTCAGCTGAGACACAGGGGACTCCCGAAGGAGTACCCAAATACAGAGACTAGTAAAGGACCTTTTTATTATTATTTTTATTTTTAGATCTCAGATTATATGCAGTGATATCCTGTACAGTATCTTGTATATTTAAGGCATTTTAGTAACTGGCAACTGCTACAGCAGCAACAACAACTTCTATTTTCAGCATTATCTCAAATACAAAGGCTCAGAATAACACACATTCAGCTGAAAACAAAGGAAATGTTAATACCTGACTCACTCATAACACTTTTTACACATAAAATTCAGAGAATAGGAAACTCTTTTTACTCAGTGAACTCTGAGAAAAAATGAAGACAAAAATGAACCCAAACCCTCCTCAAGGTACTTGAGTCTGGGCTTTCTCTTTTCCAGTTCTGTATCACTTTTGCTCAGCAAAAAACCACATGCAAATATCATAACGCAAAACTATTGGTGCACACACAGAAGCACTACTACTGCCAGGAAATATTCATTCCAAAATGTCAGTTCACCTATGAACAGGAATATCTATCAAGTATAAATAACCAAAAGCATAAGTGTACAGTGTACAGAGGATATTGTTTAGAATCAAGCAATTGTAATATCATGGTTAACTCCACACGACCCATTAAGGATAACAGACTGTTTCAGACAGTGCTCAGAAATGCAAAGATATAGCAAAACTTACCTTCTCATGATTTTCTATCAGGATTTCAACTACGATGTTCTGAAACTTCAGGTCCATGATGGCTGCTACAGTTTCTTCCTGTGGCCTCATTAAGGTTGGTCCAAATACTACCCCTAGGTTTGCCACAGTCATTAGATTCCTCTTGGCATGATTTGAAACGCTTTTTGAAAAGAATTGAAGGAAAAAACAGGAAATTGGTTATGAAAAATTTCCATTACTCTTGGAAACTGCAGTCTACGAATGAAAACATTACATTTCCTTAATCTATGTTTCAAAAGTTTGTTCTGTGCAGAGTTCCTTCAAATAAAGTCTTACGAAATTCTGGAAAACTGAAAAGTTATTCTTCCACTGACAATTTAAAAACAAAACCAAGTCTCTTACTGAATTTAAATATATAAAAATGTACTGAGCCTTGGACCAGGGCAAGTGTGAAACCAACTTAAATTTGCTAACAGATCTCCACTATTCACTTTGCCAGAATCTGCGAAAAGAAAGTATAATGTCCCCTTTCTCACTTCAATAAAACCCTCAACTGCTGGCAGGACTGCTGAAGTAAATACTTATATGGCTTCATTAATGTATTGAATTTCTGCCTTTCCCGCCAAAACATACAGAGCATGAGTCAAATGTCTTGTCTGCTTTTGCACGTTTGGTTCTTGGTATTGTGTATGACAGCATCCAGATGGGCTTCAGCTCCAGCCACACTCAATCAAGGCCCTTTGTAGTTAAAACAATACAGAGGCAAGAATTCTGACAAGGCAGGAAAGCAGGTCGCAACACTTACTTCGCTAAATGTTTCACCAAGATTTCCAGCATCTCTTTGTTCTTTTCTGGGAGTTTATGGACCAAGAAGTGAACGGCATTAACTCGAGATTCAGGACTCCCACTTTCTATGGGACACAGAGATAAATAACTGTCTCAAAAAAAATAAAAATAAAATCCACAGAAACACAAACTTTTTCCCACCCCTGCATGGAAACATATTGCACATAGTTTGCTTCATTATTTACGTATCTCCAAACACAGCAATACTGAACATATGTGCTTTGTTTTCACAAGTAATATTGTTCTTGAATTATCAACTTATTTGCTTATTTTGAGAACTCATCTTCCAATCCACCTGCAAAAGGATGCTTTTGTTCATCTATTTTTAAAAACCGACAGATGCAGTTATTGCTTTGCTGCATTGGACTCATCTGCTTACAAATACACTGCAAGGTGAGGAGCAATGTTACTGGGTGCCACAGAGGGGAACTGCACTACTTTACATTTTAGCATCATTAATTGATTGTCCTTATTATTAGAATTCAGTTTTGTCGGTACTGTGCAGCTAATGACACTGCATTTGTGCTACTTGCACTGGAAACTGCGTAAGTTAACACATGCAGCAGATTTATATGCTTAGAAAATCTAATGACCTCTGAAGACACAGAAGAATAAACATGTATAAAAGCCTACTGAGATTACTGTGACAAAGGTTCTGAATAACAATGTCATTCCCCTCTAGTACAGTACAGAAATAAAGGAACTGAATTATTTTGGCCCCTACAGGTTTCACTGTACATTAAAAAAACAAGAATCTCTAAAAGATGAAAATAAAACATCTTCCTATTTCTCAAAGTTACATTATATCACAAAATTACAACTTAATAGAGGTTATACTGTGAGAAATGGAAGTGGTTCTATCGCCTAGCATAATACACTAGAAGGTACAGAAAGAGAAAAATCTAGAACCTACTTTGAATGCAAGAAATTTTGACACCAGGACCACTGATCAGGTCCCATTTTACTCTAAGGCAACTCTGATTGCTAAGTGCATTTCATATAAAATACCACCATATTTCTCCAGTGCATATGGCTTCATTTTTTTTTCTTTGTATATCTCTATAGATTTTATGGCTGTGTTTTATTCTTTTGCCGTGAACACCTCTGCACAGACTGCAGAAAAGGCTCTCAAAAAGTAAAACATTTAACTTCTAGTGAGCTAATCAAAATTCTGACAGCCAGAAAAAACACAGCCATTCTTTAAAGTGAGATTTTTCACATATATATGAAATCACAAACTGTAATCAAAGAACAGCTAAGCAACTTAATCACAAGGTACAGTCAAGAGTCATATAATTTCAATCTATGCTAATATGTATAAGGAAAACAAAAATGTAAGGAGAACGTTTTAATTTTGGGTCCTCTCCCAGTAGTTTCAGAGAAAAGGATATTCTTTACTATTTCCAGTGTTGCTGGCTTTTTATAGCCAGCATAGGAAACAACCTATTTTTAAGTATACTGTAACTCAGATCTGCTATGTTGATGAAATTTCCCTCCCCAGAATCAACTCCTCTATGGAATTGTTTACTACTTATGAACACTGTGCTGTTTAAGACTTGTAACTTCAACTGAATTCCCTTATTGAAAGAGACTATAAAACAGAGAAAGGAAAATGAACCGAGAAACTGCTGGCAAAACTTCATAAATAAAGAAATTCTATATTTTAGTATTTTTATAAGTATTTTATATTTTAACACTTCCCAATACAAACAAGAAGACTCACCATCTAGGTAAGGATATTGAATATCATTTAAGCATTTGGCCCCTAGCATGTGCTTTGGCAATGAATTTTCTGAGCTAATTCTCATTTTGAATTAAGGACCATAAACATATTCTGCAGCACTGGAAAGTCATTTTAGCAATTTGAAGATGATAAAGCAATTGTCTCAAAGTTTATTTTAATTTTGCTTTCCCCAGTTTGCCAGAAGTGCTACAGGCTGGAAAGAAAATCAACTAAATATCTGTCTGATACATAGCCAAAAATTTTCTTACATAGTTTCCCTCTATTCTCTTCCAAAAAAATTCCATGTGCACTAGATACAGTGTACACTGAGCTACAAATGCTGTTGTGTTTTCTCCAAGTCTGTATTTGAACTTCCACAGTGTAATCTGGCCTGTTCTCTTTTCTTCCCTCTACTAATACAGGAGGAACAGTCAAGCCAGCCTTGATACAGAGCTAACAAGGCACTGCAAACCAGAGTCAGGCAGCTGCGCTTTAAGGACTCAAATGAACTCAAATTAGTGTATTTTCTTTGACTAAGCTTTACACCCTTTATAGATGAAAGGCAAAAAAAAAGAAAAAAATCACAGATTAAGCAGATGTTTATCATTGTACAGTTAAGACAACAAGAATGAGTATTTACAATGTCTATCCAAAAGTTTTTCCATAGAAGTTAAAACACAGTCATGTTATATGTGCACATATTAAAACACAATACTGGTTAAAACCTACATACTTTCAAATTATTTATTATTTTTTGTTCCTGTAGTTTTACTGTGTCAAAGATTTTTTCTGAAATTGCACTTGCAGAGAGCTCCTAAGCTCACACCAGTACTACAACAAAAGATTTCTATTTGAACTACAGTCATTTATTTACTGGCAGGAACGATGAATTCTCCATGCAACTCGTATGTCATCAGTGGCTCTGGAAGGCTTCTGTAAAACAAGAATACACGACATAATAGATTTAGCTGTATTCTCTTGTATCTGTATTTGCTGTAAGCATCCAGCAGCATAATCCCCGTATTTCAAGTAACCATTTTTAGATGCCCTTGAATTCAATGATTTCCAGCACAAATTGAGAACTCGGTATTATCAGGAAAATAAAACTAAATGCATCCATTCATCATCTCTCCAGTCTATTCTAAGATACCTTTCTCAAATACAACACCAATATTGTTTCTCAAATGAAGACTTAATAATACACATAATACTTAATTCTTCATCAGTGTTTTTAAAATGCTAAGATTCACAAGTCAGTACTTCACAGGAAAGACACTAAGGTCCTAAAACAGTTAAGTTCAATTAACAGCATCCATTCACAAATCAAAATTCTAAAGCACTTCAAATGGAAAAATTGAAACTGAAAACCTTAGTCACAAATGAAAAATGCACTGAATAACAGAAATCAGAGTTCAAACATCACAGTTAAAACCTTTAACACAAACACAAACCCCACTTGAGTTAAAACCATTTACTAAATTAAATACTGCAGTAAAGACTCAGAAGATAAATACTGTAGGGCAGAATTATTTCATCACGTGCACTTTTTTCCTGTCTTTTATTTTATTCTTTTCTACACTCTCTAAGACATACTTACTTTCACTAGTGACTCTCAGTAAGTCTACCAACAATTAAGGCTTTCGAACCATCAGTGAAATGCTTATGTGTCTAATACAAAAGCGTTTTGACTCATAAGAACATGAGTATTAGTGTTGCCAAATTGTTAGGCCTGGCACTGTTCAATATCTTTATTGATGATATGGACAAGGGAATTGAGTCCATCATCAGCAAGCTTGTAGATGATACCAAGCTGGGGGCAAATGTTGAACTGCCAGAGGGTAGGAGGGCCCTTCAGAGGGACCTTGACAAGCNTAAGAGAAGACTGGATGATGAGCTCAGTGACATGGTCTAGATGGTGGGAGGCTTGGATGGATGGAGTGTGGTGCCCATGGTTCCACGCTTCTGGGCCTGATCCCTTGGTGGGTGTTCACTTGGGAGTTGGACTAGATGATTCTGAGCGTCCCTTCCAACTCAGAATAACCTGTGAACCTGTAAATTACTTTGCTTTCCCCAAGACAAATAACAAACATGCACAAAAAGAACTTTGCACAAAAAGAACTTTGATTCTAAAACACAGGAAAAATAAGTAACATAGCTTAACACACTGCAGAGAAGAATTAGAATAAGAATTCATAGTCTAAAAAAATTAATAAATGAGAGCCTTACCGCAGATATTGCTTCATAGCACTAGTAATTGTCTTCACTTCCCAATCCACAGAGTTTTCCAGGTCTACTTCATTGCAGGTTTTTGCATCTAGAAAATAATGTGAAGGACGTGAAAACAGGGAATTCTAAATCAGTATGCCCTACATGAACAGCAACACATTGAACTTGGTCATGTATTTGCTCACACCAACATAGAAGCAGTATATCTTTTTTATTACTAGTTAATACTAAGAAGACTTAATATCCAAAATCTCTCATAAGTTCCATTTCCATATTTTGTTTTTATAACTATTTATTGCTGATTTTTTCTTTTTATTCAAGGATGAAAAATCACTTTCATGCACAAAGAGCTCTACAGCAATTGAAATTTTCACACCTTTAATTAAACAGAAAGATATACATAAACAGAAAGATGTACAAAAACGGTTTAGGGGGAAAAAAAAGACCTTCTAAGCAAAACTTATCTTTTCCTTTTCTCTTTCATTATTTAAAATGCAAGTACACTGATAAATCTTTTCAAATGTTTTCCATAGTTTTGTTTGTAAACTTCTCATGAGAACAGCCAAAGTGCAGCATGACTCTCTTTACTGTGTGAAAACCTTCCAGAGTGCTTCAAAAGTAGAAAAAGGACTCATTGCTGTCAGCAGGTTTCATCTACAAGATGGCCTCAATGTTTCCTTTTCTTGATCAGTTTTAGCCACTGGACAAAAAAATACTTGTTTGCTTGACCATTTGTCAGGTCCACAGAACTCCCACCTTTTACCAGGTTAGTTGGTAGAGTCTTATAACAGGACAGATCAAACTGAATGGGTTTTCTGATTGACCCATGAGGTCAAAGAGCTCCTGACAGAAGACAGAAAACAATACAACACGCTGAAAGGTTTTGCAATCCAAAAAAGCCCTTTTGGCTTCAAAACAAAGTGATAGCCAGCTCACGTGAGAAGATCATGGCCAGACTAGCCCAATGTATTTGCTAAATTTAAGTGTTTGAGCTTCTATTATTATTACTGCTACATATTTCTGTCTGTCACCACGGTGAACTGCAGCAGTAGCTGACACAGATTACGTGTTGACCAGTTCATAAAACTCAGAATTCATTTGTTACTTGGCTTGTCAGACAAACGACAGACACATCTGAAAAATCGAATTAGGATCCCTGATTAAAGGTGCAGTCTTTTTACTAGGACTAAATAATTTTGTTCTAAAAGCTGTGCCAAGCAATTATTTCTGTAACTGAATATTCTCCCTCATTATATCAATTATTTAAATCTCATTTTAAAATACAAGTCAGATAACATTTTCTAGCAAAGTGTTACTAGACAATCACCACCCAAAATACTCAAAATTGTCTCAGGAATAGGCTTCTTTCTTCCCTCTTTTTAGCATGCTAGCTGTTTCCATGTTCAAATTCTCTTTTTTTGAGAAGAAAACCTGTCTACTGAATTAAATAAAAACTGCCATCACATCATAAACCAGCCAAATCTAGGGGATTTTGTTAGTAAACCACTATGTAATATCCAGTTTATAAATAGCTGCTTCATAATCATCAACCTTCTTTACATTCAAAGTATGCACTCTGTTCATTGAAATTTGTTGATGGATTTTGGGAGGAAAACAACAAGCATCTGAATTCCAAAGCAAGCCTCTTAAAACAAAAAATAGAAGGTATTGTTGAAACATTTCATTATCTCTTGGAGAAAAAAGAAAGTTGGTGGCCCTGCTACTAACCCCCAGAATCTCTAGCTTGATTGTAAAACCCATGAACACTTAAAGACATTTTTTCCACTTTTGGTTTGACAGTTGCCCTACTTAGCTCTGCACCCCATCACCAAATGCATTTCACTATTCCTTCTCCATTTTTCCCCTCTACTTCAAGCATCCCAGACCATTGTAAGAACTGGAACTTCAAACAGAATTTAAAAAAAACCCTGACACCACTACTTCTCATGCTACCTGTCCACATAGCAGCCAATGTGTACTGAATGGCAACCTTTTGCATATAAAAATAACCATGTACATTTATGGAACAGCTTTTGACAGATCAGCTCTAAATTTTATGCAAATCTTTCTGACAATAACGGAAGTCAGAGTTTATAAAAACAGTCCAGTTCACTAAACTAGGTTAGGAGGAGACTCTTTCTGCTTTCATTTGCAATGTGCCCACTGTAGGTGTGCATGCACTGTCACCTACTGCACGTACAACAATAAGGAATTCGGTGTAATTGCTTCAAAGTCTCCTAGTTTAGAAAAGGCTGGAGTACCCAAAAGTTTTCTTCTACAACATGTAAAGTATGGCATTTTTCACACCAGAGAGTATCAGAAATCAAGCCTAAACTCATCTGTAGAAACTTGAAGTCCTCAGCAGTCGCTTCCCCACAAGCCACGGTATGTATGAAGGGCGACTTATGTAGGGGTTTCTATGAAACCTGCATAGGCAGATTGTACTAAACAATCCACATTACATCCAGAATGTACATCATAGATGAAACAGGAATCAGTCCCTGACACATTTCTAGAACAGAGACTCCTGATGGCTGACAACAATCTCTGCATGGCTTGTAACAGACCCCCGTAACACTGGAACTTCTAACTCCATATCCAAGTTATATTTTCACATGTTCCCCTTAAAGGTATTGAGTGTTTTCTCTACCAAATGCTTCTCTTAAATCTAAACAAGATCATTCCTACAAAACAGATTATCAATTAGCACAATTACAGGTAACTTCAAGGACTACGTTACTTGTAAAATTAACTTTTTCTTAAAAGAAAATAACATTGTACATTTAATTGCTGAGCCTTATTTCATAGAAGACAGTTTCACCAGATTTTTGCACTACAGATGAAAATCTATGCACTCATAGTACTAGAAAAGCATAGAAAGTCTTCTCATACTCCCTTGACTCTTAACGTACTTTCCAAAATTCTATAGAAAATATCTGAAAAAGAGACAAAACTACATGCTATCATGTCCCTGGTTACTTTTTGGAAGACTTTTTTTACACATTGGGCCTTTCCAACTGCGAATCTCATAGTCAATGACAAGTAGCTTAAAATACTTTGAAATCCTATCAAACATTTTAAAATACAGAAAGTTAATACGAGGTTTTTATGATTCTGAAAAAAATGTTTCATATAAAAAGGTATCTAAGAGTATGCCCAGAGACAAAGGATTAAAGATTAATCAGTCATTTTAAATTCTCTGTACCACTGTATATCAAAAAGAAACCTTCTTTATTCTTCTCTGAGGACAGAGAGATGAAGAACTCAGATAGGATCACTTTCAACAAAATCATCAGAAAAGAGCACCTGCTTGCACCCTAACTTTTTCCAGTTCAGTATTTTGCTTCATCCTGATACCACTGTATTCTTCCTATGTCAAATAAATACATGAATCTTGGGAGTGACAAAAAAAATGTTTCTGATTTTAAAAAGTAACTAAAAGCAGATGCAGGAATTCCCAGTAAAGTCTTCCAGCTGCTACTGAACCACTGGCAACCTAAATCTATTTAATTTGGATACCAATAATGGCAACAAGGCAAATTCATCTGCCAGATCTGCACACCCAAGCTGAGCCAGTAAGTACAAAACTGAAAAGCATCTTATTGTATCAAATATATTTGAGACTCTCTGAGTGACATTACATCATTCTTCCCATGGTCAATGGCTAAAGATGGTTATTGTTTACTGAGACTAACTCCAACACGGGGCCAGGACTTGGACTTGATGATCCTGATGGGTCCTTTCCAACTCAGCATATTCTATGATTCTATGAGAATCTGTTATAGATCAGTCATTTTTATTAATCCCAGTTCGTATTTCCAAAAGGGGTCTTTTTTCTACAATACTTTAGAGATATAGGCAGGTTTACGTGCACTAATGGAGTACTTCAGGGTGCTGTTAATATTGATTAAAGCAAGACATCATAAATTAATATTTAGCAAGGTCATTATGACAGATTGATATGACATGCAGGTCGTCAAGCCTCAAGATGTCTTATCATTTCTGAAGAGACAGCCTGTTTGAAAAAATAAAGGAAGGAAAAGAAAAAGTCTTACAGGTGGCACCGAACTGACAGCAGCATATAATATAAAAGCGCTTTGTCATTCACATAATGTCTGGGGTAATGAAATGAATTCACTTTCTGGCTTCCTCCAGTTTGCAGTGCCAAAGAACACTGTGTTATCAGCACAGATGGAGCATGCATGGTTCTGGAGAAGAGCCTGGTGCAAACTGCAAACAAGCTTCTTTGCATACCAATGAATCCCTGAGAATCAGACCTTTGCTGTCAAGTGACAGGTTTGGAAGCTCTATAAAAATGAACTAATCCCAGTGGTCTTGTCTGACTGCATGTACTGTCAGTGCTCAGGACAAGAAATGGGGAAGCATGGTACATTTTGCAGTCATGGCTACTACTTTGGTAAAAGATATCAGGCAGACAAGGGATTTCATCCAGGTGCCAATACTTCTCTTTCTTGTTTTCCCACCCCCCCCCAGGGACAGCAGAGTGGCAAGAGAACTACAGTCACTATGATTAAAGATGCATCAAAATTTCCAGAAAAAAAGGAAGCAAAAAGTTTCTGAGAATTATTTCAGCTAACTAGGTATAAAGGAGCCTAAGACATTATCTACATCTAAGAGCTATATTACTAAGTTTATAAAAACAAATCCTTTCTCCATCTGTCTCCTGCCTTGACACATAATTATTATTAATATGTAGATTATACTCCTCCTCTTAAACCAAAGAGCTCTTTGCCAGTAGCTTATAGTAAATGTCTTATTTTGCACAGTGATTAACTAAAGACATGCACGGGCGTGTACACCTGTACATCCTAGACAAGGCAGAAGAAAGGTGGAAACTTCAAATAAAGAAGCAACAAGCTTCAAACTTTCTTGAATGTGGCATTTTGAATTTTCTGATCAGAGTCCTCAACTCAGGCTGCTTTAATCCCACTTACATCAAATCCAATTATGTACTCCTACAAGTCCCATAGCAACTCACTTAGTGTACTCCTACCAACCAATTTAGGTCTTTCTAAACTAGAGAAACTTACAGTGATATGGTGATTATTTGCACGCGCTAAAGCAAACTAGATTTGGCCCATATAATGAACAAGTACTGGTATATGCATTAAAAACTAAAAACTGACAGTAAAACAACATGAAATAAAATATTGAAAAAGTATTTGTAAAATAGAGGCGTACCCATCAACAAACTCAGAAGTCTCTGGACCTTTGAACTCACCCCCACAACTCTGTACAATCCTTGGTCATTTATACCTATTATGCAAAAGGGAAAAAAAAAAAAGCATGAGATCAACCACAGTCAAATTTAGTATTAAAATTTTTCCCCAGACAACAAATCCTCCTCAAAGACAGAATTAATGGACTTGAGAACAACGTTATAAATAAAATATTACAAGAATCCTTTTGTTGTTCTGTGTTTTTAAGATAAGTTCATGTTACGTTTTGATAAAGGTTTTATGTACTTCAATTCCACTTCAGAAACTGGGAGTAGAAGCAAACAGGGATGAACCTTTGCTCGAACAAAAATAAATAAATAAACCACTGTGTAGGTTCAAATTTTTTTAATTTTGGCATCCACACTCTACCAATGCAAGAACTGAACCAACAAATGTTAAATTAAGACTGCTTTAATAAATCTAATTTTGCCTTTTTTTCCTCCAATATGTGGCAACAAAGAGTTTGGATGAAGAAAAACTTGAGCCTATTCCCAGTCCTTAAAACCAATGCTTTTTCAAGTTTCTAAATGCTCTCCATTTAAGATACGAGGCCTCATTCCAACCCACTGTGGTCCACATAGTAGTTACATCCAAAGGCACCACCACAGATTACTGAAAGCAGTACTTCTGGTTTTGTTTGGGATGAAGAGAGCAGCCATAACCAGCAGAGTACTCAGAGTCCTCTACTCCCATTCTGAATGGACACTGGACCACTTCCTTGTCATTCCTCTGTGCCCTTCTGTCCTCTCACACATACCCACTTCTCCACCCCGTTTCTTCCCCTGCTTTTGCTTTCCTCTACAGTATCCAATCCAACTTCCCCAGGGAAGTAAAACTATGAATATAAATTGAAGGCAAAACAGGAGGGAGAGAAGGGGCAGAGAATAAAAAGCCCAAATAATGTATGTCTGTCTGTTGCATTGCTTCAGAGCCCATATGGTGGGAGGTAAAATATTACAGTCCTGAAGCTGACAAAGATATTTGAGAGGCCACATGATAAGCAGTCATCTAAAAACACAACCATACTCTACCTTCATAATCACATTGGCCTGGAAGAGTAGAAATACCACAAAATACCTGTGTTTCCACTCCAAGGAAATCTTTTCAAATAACAGATTATGTGGTATTCTTATTCAAAATATACATCCACAAAGGAAGACTTGTGGAGAATTCCTAGCTTCAATACCAAGCTGTTCCAAGCCAGAGAAGGAAAATTAAAACCAGTCATATGAGAAAAAGTTTCTTCCCAAATAAATATTAGATGAAGCATGTAAAAATCATTAGCCTTTTAATTAATTACTGCCAGACACAGCCATAATACACAACAATATTTCTCAACATGGTAGAGAGAACTTGGCATTTTCTACCTCCTCATCCTGCCTACCCTTGCTACATCTTTTCCTTCTTGTCTTCCCAGTGTGCAGCATCTCAGCCACTCTAGAACTTTGAGCCTGCTGAACTCCTCCCTGTTAGCACTGCTCCTTCCTCTGTCCCAGGAGGGATCTGACAGACTACAGCCACAGCTGTTGCTTGGTTGTTCCACCTGGGCAAAACCAGCCCTTTTCTCTCCCCAGGATTCAGGCACCACTGTAATGGTGCTGAGTCTTTAGCTAGATGTCACGTTCAGAGCTGGCTCTATTTTATCTGTGGTCATCAAAAAACACAACTCTAGAGTATCCTCGTAATTTAGCTGTGCACAAAGGAAAGAACCAGAAAAAAACCCCAGCTATGGGGCCACAATACTATTCTTCTCAAAATATGAAGTTATCAACCCAGCCAAATAAGTTTTCCAGTGATCACTAGAACAAGCGATGATAGGATGCTATACACCCCCTGGAGACACAAAAAACCCCCACCACAACAACATAGTCCTTGATACACTCCAAACAGGGATGCACTAGAAGTCTGTCATGAAAGCAGTAATTACTTTTTACTTCAATTTCTCAGAGGTGTCCAGGAGAATCCTGGTATCAAAATAAGACCAATTTTTTTTAATGCTTTGCCACAATGCATCAGACTTTTTCTATACAATGTCACCACAGAAGAAACCTTCTGCAGCATATGCAAGATGCTTAAAAGCTGAAGAAATACTGTCACACTCAGCCTTTGCTTATCTTGGAAATTGATTTGTGACTTCCTGTGCTTCTAACATTAAAACTGGGGGGAACCACTTGTGCTGACCCCAAATAGGCTTAAAAATTGTTAGGTCAAACCACAAAAACTACTGCTTGGTATTAAGACAGTCATGATATGCAAAAGTTTCTGAAATAATGGCAGCATTGAAACTAAGACAATGCTCCAGCAACAATCATGACTCTGACAGCGATTATCAGATAACTGATCCGTTTCAAATTCATCAGCCTGAAAAAAACAGAGCTAATTGCTAGCAGGCATCAAGGAGTGCAGAGACATTACTATATCACCGGAGTTTTAGATGATATCTTTAAGCATAATTTCACATTGTATTCTATTTAAAATATACAAACTTTATTTGATACAGTACTACTATTTTGGATTTAATCTGGACAGTTCAGATCTCCACCACATCCAACATTGATAATGCTTGGCATTTACAAGACACAATTGACAAGATGACTCATTGCAGAAATAGCTCACCACTGACTAAAATGCTGAAGGGTTCAGACGCTGCGTCTGCCGGCTCAGCCACTATTGGCACTTTGAGCGGTAAAGCCCCGCCGCATCATTTCCTTCATATATACATTATCTCAAGATATTTGCTGTCTGATATCAGAATTTGGCACAGGTACACAGTTTGTCAAACATGCTTAGAAATATAAGGTATGGTAAGCAAAATAGTAATTTATACTATTGTAAGCAAGGTACATTGGCAAGTTTACTCTGTGACTGGCATTGTGGACGAAGCTGACACATGCTTGTAACAGAGCTGCGAATACATCTTCTTGTATCAAACTCCATGGAACAGAAACTGCCATACAAGCGACACTCTAAATTCAAGGTAATGCTAGGTTTTTTTGTTACGTGAAAAGGTTTTCTACTTCCTCCTCACGGTTTACTTTCTGTCTCAGGAGCAGCCAGCCTGGACACACAGCTCAATGCTGCCATCTCTCTCTGCAGCTCAGATTAGCAGCTCCAGGAGATCTAAAGACAAACACTGCCCTGGCAAACACTGTACCTACCACATACCCACTGAAGGTACAACCAACTACTTGCACACAAAAACATGCGCAGAGTCTCTAACACTGGAGAAAAAAACACTTTGACGTTTCCACTAACATTTACACTGTTGTATTACTCTCAGTAGAGAATTATAATGCTAAACGTTCCACAGAGAATCCCCAAATTCTCTCTCCAAGACAAAACACAGGTGTGCATCCAACCAGCATGGTGCCTAGCATGTGAGAGACAGGATGCGTATCTTGATGCCTCAGCATCTCCTACCAGGTAAAGCACAGCCAATGTCTTATAAGGCTATGCTGAATCAGAAGCTCACATGCATTTTAACCAAGATGCTGCTTTTGACGCTTCTAACTCATTCAGACCAAATAATTTCCTTCTTGGCTTTATTAAAGGGAACATAACAGAGAAAAAATTATCCAGTCATTGACAAGTTTATGTTCAGTATCTCTGTTATGCTCCTCTCTCTCTGAATAGCAGACTACTTCTGCTATGACATGACAACACTATTCTCAGTTTCCACCCACACTAGACTGTCCTCTCTTTCCACCCACACCAACCTCGCACCCATTATGATTAAAAGAGATAAAAACATGGCACACAAACACTGTCTCTGAAGAAGCATCTGTCCCGTTTTCTTCTGCTGAGCATAACTCGCTTTTGATGTGCCATCATTCAAGTAAAAGAACCAAGTAAAAATCGTTTTTAAGAACAAGCACAGGTATAAAATTCTGCAGCCTGAAAAACGGGTTTTCTTCATCATACAATTATTTGGTGAAACTCTTGAGGCAAAGAACTGAATGCTCTCCTGGCCCTCCATTTGTTTAGCTCAGCAGACATCAGCAGAAGGTCCTGTTGCAGGGGGAGGTGTTTTGTTTCTGGTTTTTTGTTTTGTTTTGGTTTTTAAATGCATTTGATGTTGAGTTCAGAATCAGTAAACAGAAAATCATCAACAACTGCTTGAAACGTAATGGGCAAATCAAGCTCATTGAAACAGAGGTAAGTGGATTGCTGAGTTCCTGGAAGGTAGTACTTCACTCAAATCCATTCTTGAAACCCTGGGAAAAGAAATATTCATCGAATCCTGACTTACTTTTATTCCTTGAGTACTCTCAAAAAAAAAATTAACAAAAAGAAGTCCTTTTCACTGGTAGTAATTACCACACTCTATTGACTGCAAGTCTTACAAAGGCTGTGAACAACAGAAAGCAAAGTTGCCAGGCCTCCAAAGACTTTGGTAATTTTAATTCTCTTCCAAGTATCATTTAGGGCAGATCCTGCAATAGAGACATGCTTCTAATGCATGAAAGCTCATCATCTGTCTTGAACAGTAAGAGGATTACACATATATTTTGCACCTTCTTACATGCTCCTAAATAAAGGCACAAAGAACAGGGCAGACTTAAACTTCCATGCAGTTTAACCTATCCACCCACAGCCATGAGAAAAAAATCACATTTTTTTCAAATAGCCACTTAATGAAAAAAGTGTTCACACTATTTCCACAATCATGTTCTTGTTTCACTTTCCTTGCAGGGTATAAAAGAAGGGGGCATGGGAGGAAGACTACTTGAAGAAAACTATTTGAACACACTTATAAATAAAGCAAAATATAGTGTACTTCACACTGCTTACAGTAATAAGGATTCATGAGGTATTGTAAAGTAGCCAGTCACTGTACCATAGACTAAAACTACCCTTTCATTAAATGACCATATGCTACACCTTTTTCATAAAATCTGCCTCACCCACTGTAAAGAGAAGATCTGGTCTATATTAAAGCAGGGGTCTGCAGTGAATGCAACTTATCTGTAGGACTCCAGCTTTATCTGCAATGTTTCCCAGCTGAAATATTCAGATTGTAAATGCCAGTAAATGAAATTTTAAAGTGATGAGACAGGCAAACCTTATCTGAAAAATATTCAAAAGAACAGAATGAACAAAAATAACACCAGATAGAATATAGTCTAATCTGGAATAACATCTTTAATACATCATACAGGGCTGATACAAAAAAGTCCAAGAGTAAAAGGATTTCAGATACTTCTTACTGAGAATTTCGCATTTAAACAGCAGCACAAAGGCTGTTTGGTCCTACTTATAATATTGTACAGTAAGTGTACACATGGAAGACACACCATTTTTCAGTAAGACCCTGCACTGACAGCAAGCATGAACAAGTATTCCTCTGTTCAGCTATCTTGTTTAAGATGGACTGTGATACAAAGAAAGACATAAGTATTCTGCCTGATGCAATGCCAAATCTCTGGGAAAAAAAAGATACAATTCCTGAAAAAACCTAAAGTCTCCTCTTTGGAAGTGGAAAAGAAGGTAAACAATTTAAGAGAGCAACAAAATACACACAAAGAAATTTCAACTTCTATTTTAACAAACTAAGAAATACACTGCAACCAATTACCTATTTTCTCCACACAATACCATGTACAACACAGTGAGCCTCGGAGTGGCCGGTCACCTCACAGTTCAGCAGAGCCTCTCTACAATCAGTCCCAACTACCTCTTGAATACTGTCTGTTTACTGACTTTTCTCTTCCATCTCCTGTTTTGGAAGTACAAGATTGAGTATATGCACCACTAAGCCTGATAGTATCTTTATCTCTGGTGTGAGACTAACTCCACCGAAGTACTTCAATACTTTTTGTTAGTCACTTGCCTGCTCAGCTCCTGTTCTTTTGTCTCAAGTGACTAAACAGAAATGGAATACTAAAATGAGTTTGTTCCAAGAACAAAGCAAAGGTACAGAAACTGCCTATAAAAAGCAGGTTTTTCTTAGCTATTGCTCACAAACATTGGCTCCCTTGGTCAAGAGGGGTGCTCTTTCCTGCTTGTAAGCACTTCTTGAAAATACATTTCTTGAGGGAAAGCCATACATAAAAGGCTGGGACTGGACAGATGCCTGCCCTGGTCAGTGTAATCACTGAGAAGTCTACCATGTTAAAGTCTTTTCCAGAGATCTACAGGAAACGTTATCATACAGGCTTTCTTCAAAGAGCAGATTAGCTGCTTCACCCATTTCGCAAATAGGTTGGGTTGATCATTACCTCGTGTTTCAACAGCACTGATGCACTTTTTGATGATGGTGAACCCTATCTTATCCAATTGTGCACCTATAAGATAAAAAAAAATATTTGAACAGTTTTAAAGTACTGTTACAATTATTTCATTCATTGAAAATAAGGCTGGACTGAATCATACAGTTAGTAATTCTGAAACAAAATAGTAAGTATTCTAGAAAGGGAATACTGCATCACTTTTTCTAGACAAATTCTGCTTTTCTTCACAACCCTGCCTAGCCCAAGTAAAGGCTCATTCTACTGGTAGTGCCTTCACTGAATCTGTTCACAGCAGCATCCTTTGAAGAATGGGATCTCTGATTAGTTACGTATGTTGGCAGATGCAAAATGGAATTTAACAGTACTTACTGCAACATCGACAACATCTGAGAGAGTTCACCAAATGGGACAAGGAAGTACTTAAGATGAAAAAACATAATCATCAACAGCAGGGCTTTTACTGAGACCTACTCTAAGCCAAAGAAATTCCCATACTAAAGATCCAGGACACATGTATATCATTTCACAGTAGTTGATCTGACTACATGAAAGCAGATGCGTTAACAGGACAGCAGCTGAGCTCCAGCATTTCTTTGTTGTTCCTATCTTACTCTTTTTCTTCACATCAAAACTTAATTTAAAAGCTTACATTGCAAACCCGCCCTTCCCCCTAACATCTGGCCTTCTTGCTCCTAGGGACCTGATCTTGCACCATGGAAAGAAAAATCTGTGGGAAATTTTCTATTAATAACAACAGGATCCAGCTTTAACCAGCAATTTAATTAAAATTTTTAGAAAAGCAAGCATAAAATGACTGATAATAAAAGAAGGATACCTGTATTCACTCATGCTGTGCTAACAGAATAAAGCTAATGCTGTCTAATGAAAGACATCCCTTCTGCTTCCATATTTTGCTTTATATTTTAAATGCATGCACTCAGCTTTTTTGCTGACCTTTATGTTCAGCTGCAATTGTTTTTAAGATTTGCACATTCTAACAGATGTGTGCACACAATCTGGATTAAGAAATTGTGATGCATTTACACACAAAGTCACCCATTTTTTACTCAATTTCAAGCATGAAGTAAATTGGCAAAAACAATCAATCAGACTTTCTCTAGCTTACATCCAGTCCTACAATTCTTCTGTATGTACTAAGCCGAGTTACTGTGAAAACTCATTAATTACAAACTCCCAAAATTATATTCAGAACTCAGGATTTAAAAGTAAAATATTTTGCTAAGTTGAACTCACAGGAAAAAAAAACACTTTTGCCTTTGTCAATTGTAAAATGCCAACAGAAATCAGCTTTAAAACTAATTCAAGTACTTACTGCCCTCCCGTTTTGCACTCGCTCTATTGGAATTGATGAACAGCTGTCACAAAAAGAGTAAGAAGGCATAAATTATTTTTAAAGACTGTTATGAAACCAGAAAAAAAGACACTCGAATCTTAATCCTCAGTAGCGACAAATACAGTTGTTTACAGCTAGAATAGTCCACCTGCAAATACAACAGCTCTAACAGCAAGACCAGAGGTCCATGACCCCTCAGATAGCAGATAATTACACTTTTTAGAGAGTGAAAATTTTTAAAAATTCTCAACAGACCTTTGGGGAACAGAACCGTGTTAGCTATAGCACTGAAATTAATTGTGATTTACATGCTCCACGTTGCTATGTTTCTCAGCAGTTTAACTTTGTACTTTTAAGCTCACTCAAATTGTTGTGAACTGCTTTCATGAATCCTGGAACTTATGTCCCAGTCTGGCATTCCCAGAAGTTGTAAACTTACTGAGGAGTCCAGCTGAGACAACATGTCGTGGTAATAAACACATCTACAAATGAAACCAGATTTGTGTAACAATGATGTCAATAAAACTTAGTGCTAAAATGCCCATTAGACAACTACTGGGGGCAGGCATGTGACTGCCATTGTCCAGAAAACCCCATTGTTTCTGGCCCACAAGACCAATATATTTACGATTACAAGAATAATTTACAGTGTGTTTCAACTCTACAGTTCAAATCAATTTCCTGACATGGAACAGAAATTAAGCATATTCATATACAACCTCAGTCCCATTGAGTTCTTTGATTAAGTTAAAAAAAAAAAAAAATACAACATAACTCACACCAATTTTGCCACTGGAATGAAGTATGTCCGCATAAGACTAAGCGAACATGCGTCTACTGGACATTTTTTAGAACACCAATACTATCTTTGTGATCAATGCTGTCATTACAATGAAAAATATCTCGTACCACCATTAGCAGTTATGTACACTGAGTTTTACCAAGTTACTCATTTCTCATGAGTTTTATTTCACTTTTATTCTTTACTCCATGAATCTATGAACTTGCAAACTACATAATCCCAGTTTATTAAACAGGATCAGAAAGTGAGGGGTGAGAGAATTCTTCATTACACTATAAAAGATTACTTAAAAAATTATGCTTACAGCTTCTTTTCCGTCCAAGGCTTCCATCCACAGCTTCCTGTCTTCCTCAGAAAATGCCTGCATGGTCACAGGAACTCCAGGCCTGAAAGTGTAAAAACAACATCGAGTAACTGCATTCACCAGCAACCAAAAAAGTTGTCAAATTCTACTTCCAACTAAAAGTAAAAGCTCACTGTCCTAAAAGTCTGGGTTGAACACTGTTCATCTTAAAAATAAAAAGTATAGGAGTGATACACACAGTAAGAAAAAAGGAAAATATGGTGGGGAAAAAAAAGTGAATGTAATCTGCAAACTATTTATTTGAAATAGCTCATTGTTGATCACGTGCTGATTCCAACACTTGCTAGTAGTTACTGAGTTTTCTGAATTGTCAAAATGGCATTTGTTAACTTACTCAATATATAATCTTCAGCTTTAAAGCAGCAACAGTGATCAGAGTTTTCTAGTAAATACATAAATAACAAAGTCTTAATGCAGTATCTCAATAAAAATTCTGCTATTACAACTCTCCTAAAAAGCAAGGATGGCCAAATGTAGGATGTAGGGATTACAGATACTAACATGAATCTACTTTTGGGTTTATATATATCATAGAAGAGTAAACGGAGTAATTGTGTGGTTCAGCATAACATACAATGCAAGAACAGTTAAAAGCAGAACAGGTTATTTAGGCAATTATTTTTCCACCAATTAAAAAAAAAACCTTTATACTCAGCCTGATAATACTTTCGTCAAATTTGCAAATCTCATACACAGATGGAAAAAGATCTAAATCATTACATTCTATGTCTTTAGTATGATATCTATATTCAAAAAGCAAAAGAGCCATAGGGAAAAATGTTATATGAAAACAACAGCACAGAGAAAATCAGCACTTTTACTTAAAACTGTAACTATCTATAGGCCACATGCACATTTTTACAGCTAGCGACACTTCTAGTTCATTTCCACCTTGCCGTAAATTTTATCAAACCATACAATTTAATCACTACATAAAACTCCACAGGTGCAAATACCTCCTGCTCAAACTCTCATCAGACAACATGTGACAACACTAATTTCTGCAATCAATAAACCTTCATGATTAAAACAAGGAGATATTGGTATTAACAATAACACCAAGCAATGCAGCTGCCCTAGCTATACCAGTTTTTTTCCAATGGAAATGGGTCTGCTTGTAGGGCGGAGCTGAAACCATCGTAAATATGCAAACTTAATCACTCCTTGTAAAAAACACCCGAAGTACATAAACTAACTAAAAACTCCACATTCTTTCTTATCTATTTTCTTTTTTATTAGTTTAAACTACAACTAAATAGGTTTCCTTATGCAGGGGAATCTTCTTTTCACTAAATTACAACAGTCAAGGTGTCAAACAGTATCACCTACAGGAAATATATCAAACTCAGTATATGCTGCATGAAACATTATTTATTTGTCTTCAAATTAAGGCCAAAGGAGACAAAGCCTTCTCTCCTCTTCCTGTATTAGAGAAATAATCTAAGTAGTTTTTCAAAAGGATAATGCTGTTTATCAACAGGATGTCTTTTTCCTACACTAAAAGATCTCTGCTATCTCCTTAAGATTTAAATTTCTCAACATTTACTACTACTCATCCTCAACTGATCATGAAGGAGTACACTAGAAACAGAAAAACCCATCACTTCCCAAAGATTTAGTCAGGATCCTAGTATAGTCACATGTATCAGAATTTAAACAACAAAAAAACCCCCTCAGCTTTCCTTCTAAAAGAAAAATACGTAAATTTTCAGCTAGCTACAAATTATGCTCAAGTCACACACAAGGATGAATGTTTGCTAATGAAAAGTCTTTGCTAAAATTTTATGACCTTGCCTCCTTCCAAAGCACAGTAACAAAGAAAGCCCCATACCTAGCCATCAATCTGTATGTTATTTTTTAACTTGGACAAGCCAGGGGATAAGTGTGCCCTGAACTGATACCAAGGAAACAAGCTAATGGCTTGCAGCACAGAACTAATCTCCATGGGAACATCTCAGTAATACACACATATATTATTAAAAGGAAAATGTCTGATATCAAGGTCACAGTGGACCAGTTGTGTCTATTATACCTAGACAGAAAGATGAATTATACTTTTCCCGCTTTCACCAGAGAAGAGAATGAAAAAATGTTTTGCAGGATCGAAGAAACACTGCTCTCCATCCATCTCTGTTTAAACTCCAGATACCCCGTTGAACAGATGACACACAGAGGGGACCAGACTGACATTTCTCATGCTACTTTTTAGTATTTCATCACTCAGTTTGAAAGCTCTTATCCATACTGACCAATACACTGCCCCAAGAGGAGCTGATGCCAAGAGTAAAGATCTTTACTGTCTTTGCGACAGTTTGGGACCCAGTGTTAGGATAGTTAAGCCACATCCTCCTAAAGTCAAAACTGCAAGTCCAAACCATGCTGTAGACTGGTGACAGATGCCACCTGAGCTGTAAATGTGTATCTTACCATCTGCCACGTGAGCTAGAAATTTTCTAGTGCAGCGGCAGTTTCACATCCCTTGATCCATGACTTGTCATAGGAATGAGGATGCGCCTCAGGCAAGCCAGTCTGACTGGCCACAGCATCTAGGTGGAGCCTTGGATCTAAGACATTTGCAGACCACTAGCAACCACAAGACACAGGGGCGTGACAGCACCGGCCACTTCAGCATTTGAAGTGAAATGCACTAAAAATTTGACTGGAAAGGAACAAAAGCCTATAAAACTTGAAGACCTACTACATTATAAATTAGAAAGTAGTTAATTGGTATAAGTAAGAAGCAAATGTATAGGACAAAAAAAAGCTCAAAGGGGGCAGATGTAGAAACTCAGCAACTGTCCACTAACTCATATTAATTAGTTATCACTTCATTCTAGACATGATCCAGTTCTGCACAACCTGCATCAAAAATTGTAGCATTATCACAGCTGTATTTATTTGCAGTATCCTATTAAGTTGGATTCTCTCACCTTCATAAATGAAGGAAGACTACAATGCTATTGTAAATCAATATTTATCACATTTTGAGATCCTTAAATTAAAAAAGGAGGAATTTTCTTTTGAAATAGAGCAGCAAAATGGTGGTGCTTCAGAAATCACAGTAGTACAACATTCGTGGTGCAGTGGGTGATTACACCAGCCCCCAAAAGCCTCAAAATCTCAATAATCTTATTTTCATTCTTAAAATCCATCATATATCCTCAGCAACATGTCATTCTGGAAAGCAGGATTGTGGTACAAAATGGTCATGACTATATGAATTGCATTACTGTGGTTCCAGCCTTTCATTACAGGTATATGTACACACATCAATTTAAGCCATTATTTCTTAACTACAACAACAATTCTTAATGGTTTCTCTAATTTTTTTCCTGTGCTTTTCTTCATGTGAGCTCAGGCAATGTCTGCAATTCAGTTTACTTCCCCCTGCTTCTGCCAGGCACAACGGAGGTAAAAGCCATTGAGCCACGGAAGTGCTTTCCTGACCCTTCAGTGACCATTTCCCACTGCCACTCTGAATGAGTATTGAAGAAATCAGAAGGAAATACAACAGTAATTTTACAGTAGTTTTAACTACTGCGTAGAAAGACTCCTTATTAATGCATTCCACATGCTTACCTGTCCAAAGCTTCTAAGTCAAAACAGAATCGCCTGTCTATTGTATCTATATTTCTTCTGGTACAATATGCAAGGACAAAGAGTTCCTCATCACCCTGTGAAAAGAAAATGAAGTTTTTATATGGCTGACCCAGTAACTGAAAGCTCCAGTAAGCCAGCTATACCAGTTAAGCAAGGTAAATTTATATTAAAATACACAATGGCAAAAGCTATACTGAAAATGGACACCCGTTCCTGTTTGCTGTCCAATTCTCTGCACAGTAACATATAAATTCTGTGGTCATTTATGGGACATTAAATGGAAAAATACTGAATCCATTTTAGCCGGTACTTTACAGAACGAACCAGTACGACAGCAAGTGAAACTAACAAAAATATTTTTCTATAAAGATTTTGCACCTGTTACAATATAAGCACACAATGAGTTACAGTGACTTCTTACTTTTTAAGTCAGACACAGTGATCAGTGATTTCTGTAGTAAAGGCTATTGCAACACTAAGCAGAACAAAATGCTCTTTACTAGCTGTAACTTGTCTTACCGAAGCAGATCTTTCTTCAAGACCAATCAACACTAGGATCTTATTTTACCCAGAAATCACAAACTCATCTGTGAGTGCTGCATGAGTTGTACAAGATTTCATCAGGATTAACTGTACATGTTAATTATGTCTTGTCTTATTCAGCATCTCTACACACGGAAGCTTGTCACTGAAAGAGTAATTGCATTGTGGGTTTCCAAATTGGAAGCCTTCTGAATGCAGTAAAAAAGGCTTCAAAAGTGTTTTAGAATGCTGAATGCTTAGACACATACTACGTACTATATGAACTAAAATGGCTTATTACAATTAGAATAAACCAGGATAAAGAATTCATAGAGTCAAATACAGTGTTCCCCCGTTACTCGTGGGCTGTTGGGTCTGGCTCTCCTCACGCGAGTCGTGGGATCCATGAAGAGAGCAACTCCACTATGTAGTTAATTACACCACGCCCGTAGCCACACCCCCTCCCCTAATAAGGTCTGGAGGACGGTCCTGAGAGCGGGGCTTGTTTCAGATGTCTGGCTGCGCTTTGCCGGGGCGGGGGGGGCGAGCGGTGGGTGCCGGCACCACAGGAGCGGGGTGTCCCAGCGCCGAAGGAACGGCAGGAGCAGCGGCCGAGCAGACTGGAGTTGCGGTAGGTTCCGCGCACGCGCCATGTCCCACAGCTCACTGGAAAATCAACAGCGAGCATGGGATCTCACAAATTACGGATCGCGACTATACGGAGGATCACTGTACCACTAATTTTCAGTAAATCAGGTTTACCAGAGCTTTGGAAAGATTATTCAAACTTCAACAGAACTGTAAATATACACAGACCTCAAAATTATGAAAGCCATCTCCCCTATGCTCAAATTAATAGGATAGAATAAACTGATAAAATGACATGATTTTCTATCCAAATTTGAAGACAGGACAGGGTGCAGCATTTACAGGCATATTGCCTCAAAAATTATTTTCCAGTTTCAGATATCGTTTTTCCTTTGCAACAAAATGCATTTCATCCACATTAATGCATTAATTCAGTACGTCATCTCTGAAGGTGCTGAGTGCCATCAATTCCCAACCATTTCAGTAGGAATTAAAGCCATTTAAAGATCAACAAAGTCTTAGGTCTTGAATATTGAAGATGCTATCAAAGATACCTGAAATTACATTCAGTTATCGGTACAAATTATATTCCTATGAAAATCCACTTTCCTAGTCCCACTTCTAGTTCTTACATCTCTAAAAGAAAAATCTAATGGAGCATGTAAGAAAGAAATTTCTAAGTCCATTTTATTTACCTGATTTATACTTTAATAAGGTAAATGCCTCACGGATAAACCAGATTCTAAATAGTGAAGCACTGCATGTTATCTGTACTATGTCCTCTGGTCTTCTAAAAGGAAGCAACTGGAAAGCCTATGGAATTCTTATCTATTAATCCACTCACAACTTAAGTCAATGTCCTTAAATGGTAAACTGAATTGCACAAGGAAAGAAGATAAAAGGAGCAAGGAGGGTAGACAGGGAGAGTACTTGACACATCTTGTCTGACACATCCTCTGATCTTGACACAGGACAAGTATATGAGTGGAAAGTTAAAAAATATACTCACAACTTTCCCTCCTGATCTGTGTTCAAACGGAATCATGGAGAACTTCTTTGTCTCTTTCCTATACATGCAATAGTGCTTCACCCAACTGGAACCAAAGGGAGCAGGTCCTACAAAACAAGAAATCATTAAATAGTATGTGCTTCTTGCAGCTTCTGTGTTTTCTTCTCCCACCTTCTAAAATGGTATTACAGAGCCCTGACTCCTGCTAATGCAGTATTTGAAATGAAGGTATGAATTAATAATATTATACAACATAACACAAATATTAACAGGTGCTTAATATTCTAAAACCTGATACATACACAGTATTTCACATTTATGTTTAGTAACAAACAGAAAGAATTATTACATGTCTTTGTCTCCCTACTACAGAAAAATATTTCCTTCTAAAATAAATATTCCTTGGAAACTTTATTTAGCAGAACATGGAAAGCTAGATTTACACTTGGTAACTTAAAGCTAAATAACCACAGAACTTGCATTTGTGTTGCAAGTTCTACACCACCTACTGATTAAGGTTTGATCACAACTGACACCAAAAGTCACTCCTACCTACTCCTTAGTGCACATCCTACATAGAAAACTCTTAAGAGCCCATCCTACTGCATATAGTATTGAGATCTGCACAATAATGTTAACTGTTCAAACTTGGATTCTCTCCGTTTGCATCTCCTCACTTAATTCACTTTCATTTTCTTAAAAAACGCGTGCAAAGGACTCTTCTCTTTTTATAAGGGCAGACATCTCAATTAAGTAACGTCTTTTTTAAAAATGTTTTGCCTAAATCATATTTCATCATTCGTGGAGCAGTAAGCATTCTGCATCTTATGTGCTTTTTCATTTGTGTGACAGATTTATAATTGTTCAAAGTATTGACAGGATACGATTTGTGTGACATACACCTTCACACCAGCTACGTAGATGCCGTGGTTTGACCCTGGCTGGATGCCAGAGATTCACCCACAACCTCTCGTGGAGAAAAAACCTGGAAAAAAAGGTTTATCACAGGCAAAACAAGGCAAGCTACAAATGAGGAATATAAAGTATTTATTTTACTAACTAACAAGATCAGAGCTTAATGTGAAAAGCATCATTTTAAAGGCAACTTTTTTCCCCCACCCCTCCTTCTCTTACAACCGATCTCATATTCCCTTTTTCCTACAGGAGGCAAAGGGGGAACAGGGGTAGGGGATAAGCCAGGCTCTCCCTCTCTCTCTCTCACGAGAGGAAAAGTCTTTCATGACCCTTCCCCAAGTGAGATCTCAACCCAGGGACGACAGTTCTTCCATTCTCTGTTGCCCGAGAGCCACAGCACAGGACGCAGTCTTTTAAGCACTGGCTTCACTGCTTCATATATGAGTCCATCCCAAAGTACATAGATCAGATCCTACCATAGTGCAATTCTGTCACAAAACGTCTGTCCAAAGGATCTCTGCTGAGCTCTCAGCTCCGGCTCCGTGTTTCTGGGCTCTTAAGACATCTGCAGCTTCGCAGCATGATCCTCCATCTTCAGCGTGGCCTCAGGTGGATTTTGCACCTCTGCTTTCTCTCTATTCCATAGGTTTGCAGGCAGACAGTCTGCTTCACTATGGCCCGTTCTACAAGCAGCAGCGAGATCCCTGGAACCCTTCCTACCCCTCCTCTGGCTGGCCTGGCCTTGCCTTCATGCTGCTCAGCTCTCATCGCCCTTCTCTGGCCATTCTCTTTGCTGTTAATACTTTTTTATTTCCTTTCTTAAATCTGTTATTCACAGATCTGCTTGTGACCTTGGTCTCCTTGGCAGCAACGGAGGCCCAAGCAGGAGGTGTTAACCCCCCTCACTGCCAGAGGAAAAACCCAAACCAGGACAATAACATAGCCTGCTTTATTTGACCTTGTAATCACAATTAAGTAATGAACACGTATCACTGAATCAAGGAAATGACACTCAGTTCTATCATACTCAAGTGGCCCACTTTTATCAACTCATGGTCATTTGACACCAAATGTTTGACAGTTCTGGGGGAGGTCATTAGTATGGGATTAAAGATAACACAAAATCCATGCTTGGGTCAGTTAAACCTTGACCAAATTTAGACAGCTTTACTAGGAACTGTCACACTTTCAGCTTTGTGCTCTTTTTGTGAGCCACGGTAACACTGCCTTTAGAGACTTTGAACATTTACTTGGATGCCTAATAAACTGTAAATACTTTGCATTTTCATGGTACCTGCAGAAATAAAACTTGCAAGTATGCAGATTATGGGCATTGTGGGATAAAAAATACACCTTACTTTTTTCCTGTACATAGAGGTAGCCTTCCATTGTGAAGTGATTTGCTCTTTTATGTTCCAGAGGATTCCTTCTGATCTTATTCATGAGCTCCTCCACCTCTGACCTTGTTCCTTCAAAACGATTTCGTGTCTACGACAAGAGAGCAAAAGGTTTTTAGTAATGAGAGTGGAAGAAAGACTTACTCTTCCTGGCAGGTAGGAGTTGTAATCATGTACTGGGTTTGCATGACAAGGTTTTGGTGTCCTAGTGGGGTGCTGCAGAGGGGGCCTTTGTGAAAAGCTGATAGAAGCTTCCTCCATGTCCAATGAAGACAATGCTCATTCATCTCTAGGACAGACCTGCCACTGGCTGAGACCAAGGCCATCAGCAACAGTGGGAACACTACTGGAATAATGAAGTTAAGAGGGAAAAACCATACAACAGCAATTGCAGCCAGAGAGGGAAGTGAGAATATGTGAGAGAAACAACTCTGCAGACAACCAGACCAGTGAAGGAAGGAGCGGGAAGAGGTGCTTCAGGTGCAGGGATTCCAGAAGCAGATTCCCCGGCGGTGCAGACCAGGGCAAGGCAGGCTGTCCCCTTGCAGCCCATATGAAGGACTCATGTTGTATGAATTCATGGAGCACTGTTCTCAGTGGGAGGAATGCCCACGCTGGAGCCCAGGAAGACTGTGTGGATTCTTCCCCCTGAGGAGGATGCAGCAGCAGAGACATCATGCGATGAACTGACCACAATCCACATTTCCCATTCCCCTGCACCACTGTGGGAGAGGAGGCAGAGAAAATCAGGAGTAAAGTTAAAAGAAGGGAAGGGTACTGGAAAGCTGTGTTTAAGATTTGGGGTTTATTTCTTATTACCTTACTCTAATACAGTAATGAATTAAACTGATTTCCCCCTGTCAAGTCTGTTTTGCCCATGACAGTTACTGGTGAGTGATCTCTCCCTATCCTGATCTTGACCCATGAACTCTCCAGCTGATATTTTCATCAAATACAAGCATAGGCATGCAAAAGCAAACCCAAAAAACACCCTGAAAGTCCAGTTGATTATTATTTCTGAATGTCACTTCTGAAGTTTGAGAGCAGCCAGAAGAAACTTATTAGAATATTAGCAAAACAAATCAGAAAGTAACTATACAATCCACAAATTATACAATAGGACTACACACAATAACAGAGCAATTCACATCTGACACAAGAAACTCTTCAGTTTGGTCTGATAAACACTGATAACTGGCCAAAACAAGAAACTCTTCAGTTTGGTCTGATAAACACTGATAACTGGCCAATGAGCAAATAACAAAACCAAACCAATCATGGTAATATCTGGTTTTCTCCATATACACACCTGTCCAAACAGCAAACACTGAAAACAGGCATTTAAATTCCAAGCTGGTACTTTCACCAGCTGGTGAATATGTTTTGAGGAAAGCACACAGTTCAAGATGCATGCTTATGTGTCTTTTTGCTTTCTAAGAGCAGCTTTATTTTTCTGAAAATGATGCCTCAACTATTTTATTTTTTCCCCAGGACAAGCATACACTGGCAAATTTATCGTGAGCATAAACAAGTGTCAGTTCTTGAAAACGCACAGTTTTAACACTATGCTCCTGCCTGGCCATCTGTACATGCAAATTTCACATTTATGCATGAATGTTTATTCACAAGCACAAATACAGTCTATGCAAGGAGACCACAGCAGCCACCCATATCTATTTGTTTTATAGAGGAAAGCTAAATAGATTTGTTAGCTGCTGACTAAGAAAAACTGCCTTCTTACCTCCAGGCAAAACAACTGCTCTGAAACCTCCCCATATTCATCACCCAGATTTCAGCTCACATCTGCTTGCAAATTTTGTAGTTAGACCTTACCCATAAACTCATTTCAAAGGTTACAAACAATTTTACAAGCCCCTAATAATTTCCTAGAAGAGCTCCATTAAAAAATAAGTTCTGTCCTCAGGACAAAGGCAAAAAAATTGATAGTGACAGACCGCTCATGCCTAAACCTTTCTGTCTGAGCAATGAACACTGCAAGGTTGTTAGATGCTTTAAATGATCCTGCCAGGATCTTTGTCATGGCTGTGCAGTGATCACAAATTCAAGTGCATAAAACGCACCTTGGGAACAGTGGGATGAACCACCACAGGCTCCAGAAACCTGAAGAAAATTTCTCTCTCCCTTTGTGCTATGACAAAGTTAAGCTTAACCAGAAGTTAATCACAGCTGCTGCACTAGCATGGCTATGCCACTTCTTCACAGAGAAGGCCAGATTTTCCTTGAAGGCAGGAGACCATGGTCAAGGCTGCAAGGATCCTTGTAAAAGGTTGGGCACAGAACTGAGATAACAAGAGAAAGTCCTGGGAGTGTAGAGGAATCTAGTTGGAAACACAGGATTTTATCCACTTTAAATCCACTTTAGTACAGTGGTGGTCTGCGGGAGACTGGGGTTCAATTCCCGCCAGGGAGGCAGTGGTGCTGTTTGAGATTTGGACTTGATGATCCTTGTGGGTCCCTTCCAGCTCAGAATAATCTGTGAAACTATGACTGTTGGAAGAATCAGCTTTCTTTATCTTTGTCTACAAGAGGTAGGTCTTTTTTTCTTTCATTTGAGGAGTGGTCGAGGGGCAGTGAGGGGAAGGCAGGCTCTGGGGTACAGTTCGAAGAGGAAATCCACAGCATAGTTCTCAAAGTAAACACAACCTGAATGAAAGGGAAGGCAATTACTACAGCTACACTGGCAACTCTCAAATCACTCTATCCTGCCAGGCTCTCTTCTAACAGTGTTCTGTCAGCAGCTCAACTATCCCACAACCAAGCCCTAGTTCATTTTTTCCTTTGGGAAGTTCTGTTCATCTTCAACACAGCAAAGAATGTGTCATGTCCTCTCATGATCTTTTCAGAGCCTTCCTTAAATTGTCCTCTTATCCTGGATAGTTGTTAGTCCTTGTCCTTCTTCCTCTCTTCCTTCTATCTATTCACAAAACTTGACCTGTAATGGTCAACCTCAGTAGAATTTGCTGGGCCACACTATTATACCCTTCAGTCAATTGAAATTGCAGCTGTTGAGATTAGTTTACTTTCTTAATGTTCATCGTTTCTTCGGATCTCTTCACTCACTTTTTGCCATCTGTAATCTGAAATCCAACTCTTCAAAACCATATCACAGCTTCCCTCTCACATTTCAATTATTGCTCACCTTGCATCAGCTCCCCTCTGTTTACTGCAGGTCCATGCTGCTCCTCACTCTAAGCTAAGCACACAGAAGAAGCAACTCTGTCCTGAATTTTCCTCCAGAAGCACTGACTTCTGCCACAAAAGTCTGCTTATGAACTTATTCCTAATTAGTTCCCCTTCCCAAAACAAACAATAGCTCAAAAGGAAACTTAAGACTTAAACATACGGGAAGAAAATTAACAGTAATGGTACCATGACACATGAATCACATCACTATGTATTACAACAACTGTAATCCTCTCTTCTGTCTTTCCGCCTCCCTGCTAGTTAAGCCATTTCTAAAAACAGACTGCCAAGTCCAAGAAATAGTTTCTGTATCTTAATTCCAGACGCCCTCAGAGGTCAAAACAGATGCACCATCACAATCTGATTGTTTGCAGTAAGGTGCATGGTTTGCTCCATATCCACAGGCCTCTGGCATGTCCAACTTCCTCTGAGCAAGCTTTATTCTTCAACAAATCTCAAGGAGGCAAACAGACCATCTGACTAGTGACTGTCAGTCCCATTGCTTCAGCCTGTCACACTGTTTACTGTTCTCCCAGGCCTGAGCAGACCCCATTGGTAAAATTTGGTGTGAGGGTGCACTAAAATAGCGGTGAGCCCCAGTTAGACTGTCACTGAAGAAACACATTGATTTGTCAAATACATCATGGGTGATAACAGCAAGTCTCTTTATCAGTTCTGCACTCCAAAGCAAGAGGGATGTTCTTGCCTGAAAGGCCTGCTGCCAGACAAACAGAAACTCCAAGTCACACATCTGGCAGAAACTAAAAAAAAAGGAATGCTCAGAGGTTTCTCTTCCCTTTTCTTAGTTATGGAAAATGTAGCCCTACCAAGCAATCACCCTTAGACACGACCACCACATACTTGATTGTAAAACACCTAAACCACTGAAACCTTAATGTTCCATTACCAATTTCCTGAATTATCCGGTGTTGCATGCATTTTTATAGACTTCCTGCATTTTTAAACTCTTTCATTATAACCCTTGTGGTATTTCTCTATCAAAAGATGGGAAAAGGAATGGGGGGTCTTTTGCTTGGCACTTGTTTTTTACAGTGTTATTAGAAATGACAAAGAATTAACTGAAATTAGCAATGCTTTGTTCGGTGATGTGGTTGGTTATCCAGGAGATGGCACCATATCCCCAAAGTTCACAAGCAATGCAGTAATACCTAGGAAAGTACTGGCAGTACAGATATTGCACATGCAATAAACATAGTGGGTGATTTTACTCACAGAAGTAGACTCAACTTACATTTTGTATATTTATCTGCAGGGCCATTTTGTAATGATTGAAGTCTTTAGCAAGTTCATATCCCTGGTGATAGAAAGTGAACAAACCCTGAAAAAATGATAGCACCTGAAATGGAAATCAAAGACTAGTTAAAACAAAAAAATCCATTAATTGGATATAATTGCTGCACATACATTTTTTCAGAAATATGAGATATGACCAAATGATTATTTTTAAACAAATTTGCACTAATGCCTGTTCTTTATGAGTAACTATTTAGATCCAAATTACGGTCTGTGTATGTAGACATTTTTGGGTGGCCCCATCTCTGGAATTTCATAACTGATCTATATTTTCCATTTGACTATAGGCAACGTATACTTCCTATCTCCCAAACCTTTCTATGTAATGTTTTCCTACAGCTGGTCTGACACCAATGCTGTTTGGAATAAACATTTGGGCACAACAAGATCATTCTGTCTTTTAGTCACCATTTCCCTGGTCACTCCCCTCTTTGCTATCATATCAGAGTTATCTGGTCTGTTCAAAAAAGGAAGCTTTTCCCCCAGTAATTTGAATCACCACAGCTTTTTGTGCAGAGATCTGACCTTCTACCAGAACCAGCAAATGATCCATCTGCAGTTTAAATTTAAAAGAATCACAGAATCACAGAATGTTATGAGTTGGAAGGGACCCACAAGGATCATCTAGTCCAACTCACCATCTAACACCCGTAAGGAGACCGAGAGCACATCGCAGAGCATAACACCAACCTGGATCCCTCACAGTCTAGCAGGCCACTCCGAGCCGGAAGGGGCCCAACGTCATCCAGCCCTACACCCCCCAGCTAGACCATGTCACTAAGCTCCTCGTCCAGTCTTCTCTTAAACACCTCCAGGGATGGTGACTCCACCACCTCTCTGGGCAGCCCATTCCAATATGCGATTACTCTCTCTGTGAAAAACCGCTTCCTAATGTTAAGATTGAACCTCCCCTGGCGTAGCTTGAGGCCGTGCCCTCTCGTTCTGGTGTCGTCAGCCTGGAAGAAGAGGTC
>WEKX01017432.1:42432-79019 GCA_013390025.1 Pitta sordida | reverse complement strand
CGCCCTTCTAACCAGTTTGTAACCCAGCGTAAGGTGCTCCTTTCCAGCCCAAGTTTCACAAGTTTCTCCTGAAGCTTATTGTGTGAAACCATGTCAAAGGCTTTGCTAAGGTCCAAGTACACAACATCCACAGCCTTTTTGTCATCAACCAGTCGAGTCACTGGATCATAAAAGGAGATCAAGTTAGTCAGGCAGGACCTGCCTTTCCGAAATCCATGCTGGCTAGATCCAATGTCATGGTTGTTCTGCAGGTGCTGTGTGATGGCACACAAGACCATCTGTTCCATGACCTTGCATGGGACTGAGGTCAGGCTGACTGGTCTGTAGTTGTTAGGATCATCTTTCCTGCCCTTCTTGTGGATGGGTGTCACATTGGCCAATTTCCAGTCTTGTGGCACAACCCCAGTAAGCCAGGACTGTTGGTAAATTATGGAAGGAATGAGCTATCCTATACTGAAAACAGGATGAGGTGCAATCCTGTCTAACTCTCCTGTTTGGTTCAAGTTGGTGGAAAGAAGCAAGTGACACATGAAAGAACAATTATCCAAAGAGAAGAAACCAAAGAACCTATTTAATAAAGTCTGAAGCCATATGGAAATAAACTGTTTTCAAAAATACAAAGAATATATAAAATATTACTAAGGGAAAAGGGAATAAGAATTTGGTACTACATAATTTCAGTTTACTACTCCAGTGTAAATTTAAAATCCAAATTAAGCAACCAAGCTCAGCCTCATCCAGAGAGAGTTTCCAGAAGAGATAAAGGGACATATTTCAAACATATCATTTGAACATTCATTACTTTAGTCTGGCTCTGAGGAAACTTCAAATGGTTTGAAACATATTAACCAAATGTAAAAGTCTTTGGGATTAAATAAATAAACAAAAATACATCATAACTTTTTAATGCTTTTTTTCACAGCAATTTCCCATTCCTTAAACATTGCTAATATAAATACAGTAATTTATTCCCCCTTAAGGATTTTAGTCATTTTCTCACACAGGGATAAACTATATATTAAAATAGACAGTTCTCGTGAGTTCCATAACAACTCACTATTTTGATTAGGGTCATTTGGGATGTTTTTTTATTACACTGAAGTAATTGTATCAGAGTAAAGGACAAATTTGGCACAAAAGCACAGACTCCAGAGTATGAGCAAATGAAACACTTTTACAACCCCTGCTCCCTTTATCTCAGCATTACACTTATTGTTCTCTTGATAAATGATAAATTTGTACTTTGACTACGAAGCTAATGCACATTTCAGAAAATTTTGGAAAAAGCTCTTCTCAGAGATTTAGTTCATCTGGTCCGTGCACATAGGATTTTGACTGAAATTGTCAAAGTGAAAAAGTGAAACGCCTTGATTTCTGCATAGATTTAATTGCAAGTGAAATTAAACATACCAGGCTACCTGATAATGAGTTTTCAATCCAGCAGCAACCTCTTAATTAATTTATATCTGCAATTCTTCCCTAGGAGGCCTCTGAGTCCAACCTTTATACTACAGATTAGATTCCTTACATTAGACAACAATGTTATTTCACTGATAAAAACCACCAGTGCAAGAAACCTGACACGAACATCATCATCTGAATCCTCCATTCTATCTCACACTGTAAATCCAGGTCTTTGTAAAACAGCAAAAGGTTTCACACATTTTCTGAAAAACAACATCAGTGGGTCCAAAACAACTGCAATTACTGAGGTAATCTTCGAGATTCCTGGTTATGTGTACCTGTACCAGAAATTCCTGCAGATGTAACAAATTGCTTAAACTCTGCTAAGCCACCCAATTGCTTATGTTTTCCAGAAAACAGAGCTTGGCTTTTGTCCACCTGCACTCCTTCTCAGCCCACCCTTTTGAAAGACAGGGCAGGCTGAATTCACCGATACTTACAGGTTCCACACACTCAAATTTCTTCCGCTCCTGTATCTCTTGTAACTTGCACACGTATTCGAGGGACAACTCATAGAAGTGTTTTCTATTCTGCTCCACTTGGTTATCTGCCTGCACACAGAACACAACTAATGAAATTTCAAAGACATTTGCAGGCAGCTTCAAGATGACACACACACAGCAAGTAAGCGGTAAGTGGATAAGAGAGTCTTCTCCAAACTGGAATTTGTTCCTTTATAAGATAGATTGATTTACTTTTAAACGGCAGGAGCAGTTCGCCTTTACCAGATAACATATTGTTTTCAATCATGAGGCCAGGTTTCTTTCAGAAAATAACACCTCTTAAAGCTTCTTTTCTGTGGAATCCAAGACAAATAAACCAGAGCAGGTACTTGTGTACTGCTTTAATAGCATTGCAAAAGTACCTGCCCAAACAGAGAGAAAAGGGGGAAATCATCTCTCCAGTCAAACTAAGGAAGAAAACGTTTTTGAAAACTACAATGCTAATACTGTCAGTTTATAACCCAAATAACTACTGTAAATAGTCAGAATGTTACTGTATCTGTCCCACACCTGTGACTGGCAAGAAATACAACAGGAAAAAAGTTCACTTATTGGTACAACACTTCACAAGTTTCTGCAGAGTATCAAATATTTTAAAACGCAGCCTTTACTAACTGCAGCTGATATTTCGCACAGCTTTGCTGAAATGACAACACAGTCATATTTCAGCTGCCATCCATCTGTACGTGAATATTTAACTTTCTAGCATCTATGTGTATTATTTTACTAAGTTACTATTTAAGATACATGTGTCATTCTGAAACTATAAAACTTTAAAAACTGGGAAGGCTTTTATTAAAATACATTCTAGAAAGGCTAGAAAGGGTTCCTCTAAGTAACTAACACTTAGTTTTTGCCCATGTGATAATACCAATAGCTTCCAGACTAATTTACAATGGAAAATGGAGAAAGGGTTAGGTGAAAGGACCAGACTAATGATCATGGACTCTCTCTTAAATACTGAGACTATATCCTTCAGGCAGAACACCGACTGCTGCTATTCTTTAAGAGGATAAGTCAAATAGCTTTAAGAGAGTTTTGCCTTAAGATGTGCTTGGCTTGTGCTGGGAATCTGTCAGCAGATAAAGGAGCAAAACCACAAATACAATTTAAAAAATAAAGCACTGATACGTCTATCAGTAAGCAAACGTGTTTCAACCAACCATGCCGTTTTGATGCATTCTACAAACTGTGCAATAAGGGAATTGTTTGATTGTCAGCAAAGCTTCTAATGATATATCCATGAAGAGAAGCATGACACCACAGAAAAAGACTATGAAGTGGGTCTTCAAGGACATCTGGCTCATGGACTGTAAGACAGCCCTACATCAAAGTCCCACATCAGCCTGTTCGTGTCTCTCTTCTTTCTTTATCACCTGTCTGTTTGGGTAGCCTCCCCACCTAACCCAGAACACAATTTTCAACACAGCTATTTTATTGATTCATCTCAAACCCCCTGTAAATAAATTGTCACATCTCTCCTCAGTTGTCTGAGGCATGAGCCTTCCCCATGCACCCAGCAAGTTCACTCACTGCTGCATTGTACTTTGTGTACTGCTGAAGAAATACAGAAATAAGACGTAATCAAATAGACGGAAATAAGACCGTGCCTCGGTGAAATTACAGGAATATCCCTCCACCACCAAAGACTATGTTAATGTAAACCATACTCCAAAACACAGCATTTCAAATATCCCTGCATGATTTATTTACTCCAGTCAGGAACTAACACAACCAATACTAAGTGAGGAAGCTCTACTGCAATTATATACACCTATTCTCTAAGCTTGTGCAAGAAAGTGTGTCCTATTTAGCACACTGACAAAACGCTGCAAGGGCATTTGGGTTTTTTTAATTGCTCATGCGTACACTTGTACTCCAAAATTAAACACACAAATGAAAGAGTCTAACTAAAGAATTTCAGAATATACGTTCATGGAACTTTGAAGGTAATGTAGAACAAATTTATTTGCTCATTCTATATTTCATACATGCTTTAAAGCTTTGGACTATATTTGAGACAACTTCAATATGCCTCTTACAGGCATCTTGCATTTTTCCATTGAGACTAGGTTTCATTTCAGATTTGATATTGAGAACCATATTTCACCAAGATATTATAATTAATCCTTTATCATTTCTTCTGCATCAAGTTTTTCGGCAGATGATCAATTTGATAGAAGTATAGGTCCTGACACATGAGCAATGCCCAGTAACTCCACTAAGGCAACTCAACTCCCCAGAACACACATGCTTATGCATATGAGGGCCCACGTTGCAAACGCAGTATGGCCAAGTAACATCCTAGTGAAACTTGAGAGCAACCAGAATTTTTAAGTTCCTAGATAACTTTGTCAGTTACATTAACCAGTTTTACGAAAAATGGCATAGATTACTTGGGATGGAGAGGAGGGCAGGAAGAAGAGTTATCTGAGGAAAACATTAACTTTTTTATAGTATAAGCATTAATAAGTCTGACATAATTACATTTATCTGGGAAAAAAAAAAATCCTTCTGGCTACAGCACATCTCTGCAAGATTTCTCTGCAGTCTTCTCATGCACTACTTGCTGTTGCTCCAGCAATAAAAACTATATATTACAAATAAGTATGATGATAAACCCAGAGGGACAGAAGGAATGCCAGACAAAGCAGATTCGGTTTTAAGTTATAGATTGTCAACAAATTCTTGGTATCATTACTCAAAAATTCCCCAAACAAATCTTCAAAATGTGAGAAAAAAAAACCCCAAAAACCACTTTCTTCAGGAATAGCAGTCTTCCTGTACTTTGCACAGAGTATGTATTACCACAGGACACTTAGTCAACACTTAAAATGCAATGCAAATTACATCGACTGTAAAGCCTTATAAGAAATGCAGAGTTTTCACAACATGTTTGCCCTTTGCTATTCCCTTAATTATATATAAAAAATAACATGATGTTCAGCGCTTCATATACTCAAAGAGCCCTTGACTCAGAAAACGGACGGGGTACATCACTAAGTTCAACATATACAACTGATTTTCTCACCAACTTTTCCAGTTGAGAATTTTATTTTACCACTATCAGTGATGTTTTTGCATTTGCTTAGGTATATGTAACTATTCAAAAGCCTTTAGCTTGAAGGCTTTATTTTATTTTATTTGAAAATAAAAAGAGAGAGGCACCAATACCTCTTGTAATTGCAGCTCTTTCTTCTTAGCTGATAAATTCAAATGTTTTTCTAACAAACTGTAGTTCTTCTCCGTCTCTTTATCAAACTTCTTCTTTTCCTCCTAGAAACAGAAACAAAGCAGCAATCATTTATATATGTGTAAGACTCTTTAAATTCTAGTTATTCGGAAACAAAGACAAAAAATTATCATAGTTCCAATAAGTAAGTTTCCATCTAATTTTGATAAGTAATTTAAAGGCTAACTTGAAATGAAATCCCACTGCATCATTATGATGCAGCTTAACACAGATATATTCATATCTTCTGAGTCAAAAAAGCAAAGAAACAGACCTCTTCTTGATTTATTGCATTTTCCATTACTTTCAGGGATCATCCACATCGCCTTGGTTTTGAACAGAGAACTTCAACAGAAATAGCAGACAGACTGAAAAAAACCTTTCTAAAATTGACAGGGGTAAAGTTCCAACAGTTCAAAACCCAAAGCAAAATACGCCTACATATTCCATAGAATTTCTTGACTTAAAAGCTATACAGTGACCCCGTGCTGAATTATTGCTCCTGACAGAGTTTCATTGTGCCCACAATAAAAAGAAAAACTTTTTGAAATAAAGAAAAGTCTCCATAAAACACAAAATTGTATTAGTAAAAGAGAAACCCTCCCAGACACATGAGTATCATTTGGATGCACAAATCCATTTCCCTGACCACAAAAAGCAATGTATTAGAAGAGGGACAGTTATTAAATGTTTCTAGGAAATCCGAGTTTCTGGATATAATTCAGAAATATTTGTAAAACAAATTATTTCCTCAGTTCTAATTTTCTAACACAGTGTCTTAAGGCAAAAATCAGTACTGATGAATTCGATCAACCAGTTTTGAGGCAGCTTTTGGTATATTCAATTGCAGTTGAAAATAACTTCAAATAAGTAATATCAAGTACTACGTATTCAAGTACTGGCAGATTTATTCATCAGAAAGATAACAGCTCAATTAATATATTTTTTCATCATCTGCCAATTTGGAGTTTAATTTAAATGTATTCTATCCAAAATTCTGGTTAAACTCTACAGACTTACTTGCTCTTCTTTTTTTATCTCTTAACTTTTCATTTTTAATAATATCACACATACTCTATTATAAGTGATACACATTGTTGTTCTCTGCATCATTAGATTCTGAAGATGGTATTGTATTTAAGAGGGGATGTAAACTGATTAGGATTGCTTCTCAGCAAGGGCTTTTACCAAAAATGCTATTTTTTCCCCTCCATTATCAGTCTAAGAACTTCCTTTAAAAAAGCAGCCACAAGATTTGTTATCAACTGAGATAAATTAATATATGCATATAGTATCATTGTGATCAGAGATAGCACATTAATTAGCATCTGGGGAATTAGGAAGAGAATAATGTGGGGAAGGAGGTGGCTCTTTTTGTTTTTATTAGCAAAGTTTCCACTAATCTGGTGAACATTTGAGTACTGCCAGGAAAAAAAAAACCCAAAACCAAAAACTTTCTTAATAGGCAAAGCCAGAAACTTTACACATGTAGCTTGGGATTAGAGCAGCAACATCTTTCACTAAAGGGTACTCAAAAAGGTCTCAAGCTTCCAGCACTATGGACCAAAACTTTTATCCTTTTCTTTTTCTTCTTAAGCCTAACCCATATCATTTCATCAGCAGGGAATGTAAAACATAGGAAAAATCTGAGGCAGTAGAATTAAATTCATTTTGCAATGGTAGTATCTAAATCTTTCCTAAAGCAAATACTACACAATGGTCCAGACATTTCATCACTCAATGCCATAACGCGGTTTCCAGAGCTAAGCAGTATTATATTCCCAGTGCCAGTGCTCTGATTACATTGAATAAATATTCAGTTAAGAATACTCCAATAGCTAAATACTTTTAGAGGATTTTTTAAAATATTATATAAGATTGTTCTATTTAAAGGTCATTGAGAATTCTACCCAAAAAAAATAAAAGGTTAGATCACAAATAAGACCTACAGTATACATAGACATAAGGAATGAAACATCCATCCAAACAAAATGAAAGGCATAGACTGTGTGAACGGAATTTGTGTTAGAAGCATGGGGACGGAATTCTGGCTAGGAAATGAGTGGAGATAATTTAAGCCATTAGAAGTTCTCGCCCCAAAAAGAGCAACGTTCTCTAACTGCAAAAGTACTTCTGAAATATTCCATTCATTACACAGCTGCTTCTGTGACAATAGGTTACATTTAGAATGAATTCTCTCCTTCCTTGGAAGACTCGCTATATTACAGACCAAGTTTTTATTGTATGTTGGTTGGGTCATCTAATAGACTTTTCTCAAGTCCATAAAATTACACAAAGCTCATTGTGCTATTAAACTGAAAGGATTTACAATAAACACAGCATTATCAATTCATGAAGACTGAAATCATATGCAGAACATGTTAATCATTCCTACTAAAGTCAAAATGCATACTGCTCTTGTAACTGAAGCCTAGTCTTGGCTATTAAATATCACTGGTGATGAAGTCATGAAGTTCCAAAAGAAAAAATACACAGGTTGTTTTCCCTTTTTTTTTTTTTTTTGATAAGCATTTAAATTTCTCACCGCAGGAAGGAAGGTGTAAACGGGCAGAAAAGGGTCAAATTTGTCCTTATTACTTTTATCCAAAGCTAGACTGTATTTAATACGTAAAGTTTACTTTGCCTTTTTTTTTAAATATGCACAATTTAGTGACAATCTTAAAAAAATGACCAAACACTTTAATCAAAAAAAAATACTTTGAACAAGGTCGTGTCTTCAGTTTCTCCATTCCTACTTTTTCCACTCATGCAGGCAGTGAATTATTTATTTAAAAGAAAAAATAAAATAAAATAAAGCAATTTTCACTTTGCAGGTGGTAAAAAGGCAGTTAAAAGCATATGGTGTGAGCTCCTTTGGGCAGTTAATGTTTTTCAGCCTTTGATTGTGCAACTGAAAGCAAATACAAAGCAGAACAGGGTCACTCATTAGGAAGGAAGCAGGTTGTCAGAAGGATTGTTCCTATTCCAGACACAAGAAATAAGGGAGGTGAGGAGAAGGAAGGGAAAGGACACATTCTTAAAACATTCCATTTGTTTCTGAAGCAAGTTCTCAAAGCAGAAATACAAAAAGTGTGAATACATGAAATATAAACAGCAAAATGTTTCTGTTAGTTACGTGTCATTATTGCAATGCAATCCAAGTAGAGAAATTAAACAAGCTTAAAAAGGCAACAAAGGACAAACCTTTACAGCTCCTAGCTGCTCTTTCCTAAATTTTTCCAAAGGTTTGATCAGAGTTTCAGTAACACTGAGTGCCTAAAGAAAAAAAAAGCATGGGTTAGGTTTCCATAGCCAGACTGACGAGTCACTTTAGCATCAACAATAAAAAGGAAAAAGCAAGCAAGCTCTGGAGTAAAATATCAAAGAAGCATACAAGTGAGGAATCCTAACTCAGAAAAATCACATCTCTAAGTTCATTCAAGCTCTCAAAATTTCTACCCCTTATTTCAATCCACTGTTAGGAATATTAAACCTAAAACATGCAGAAACGTCAGAAATTTACAGGCTGCAGCCAAACTGCAACTGATTTATTTTTTCCACTCTTGCAGATCAAGTTGACAGTCTCAATGACCAAACACCAGAATGAGACAGAGGACAAATGATTTTCATCTGGGGACACAAAAATTTCTGCAACAAGAAGCACTATAAAGAGCTGCAGAACTGACCACTGAGTAGTCATACTACTAGTCATTGTAATAATCTTTTAAGACACATTTTAAACCATTAGGTATTGATAACTATTTCCAAATATTTACACTTAAGTACATTAAGACCACCTTAAGCAAACCTAAGTCATAAAATCAAGAGATGCAAAGTCAGTGAACAAGAAGTTCATTTGACTGGGCGAGCATCCACCAGTGCACTTATGATATACAGCTTCATAGCCATACTAAAGAGAAAGAAAAAGTACCCAATAATTCATCATAAAACACAAAACTGTAGCTTATTAGATCTGGCCAGCAATAGCTTGTAGTTCACATAAAATTTCACTGAAGATTGAGTAGGATTCCACTAGGTGCGAGCAAGACATAAAATTTTAAAAATACTCAAAATGTGAGGAAAGATTGAAAGTTTTTGAACACAACAGCAGCATGGAAAAGATGGCAAGAGCATTAAATGTGCGGAGGAGCAGGTCAGATCTTTTTGGTCCGAGTTCTAAGGCAAACTCACAGAATAAATCATACCCAGGACTGGGCTTAGCACAGTCACTGGGCTAAACTGCCAGGAGCTCAGGCAGAGCGCCCCAGAATTTTCCCTGAGATACAACAGAAGGCTTTCTCTCTCTTTCATCCCCTTTCTCCCCACTCCTTCATAGGTGAAAAGCTTCAGATAAAACACCACAGGCTTAAAGCAGCTTTCTGGAACACTTTTGAAAAATTCTTATCATAAAACACACAAGGGAGGTACTAGAGATCTGGCACAGCACAAATCTATACATCACTCTCTGCTCCCACCCATCCCTGGAGCTATGCAGGGATTACTGTGGGAGTCATCCTGCCAATTCACTGTAACCACAGCAACCCACATTTTTAAACAGCCAGGGCAGCACACTAACCTGCAGCTAACTGGAAACCCAAATATCTGGCAAGTCTGGGCCAAACTGGGTGTTGCACAGCCATCCATGTAACAGCTACGTCCTAACTTCAGAGCATTTCTTCTCATGGCCCAAACTTTTTCTTTCTGCATCCATTTCCTGATTGTGCCAAAAACACTCAAAGCACTCCTCAGTGCATCCTTAGTGACAGTGAAAGTAAAAGGAATCCTGACAATTTTGTCTTTCAAAAGCATACAGCAGGACTGGGCTAAGCACAACAGAGCAGACCCTTGCGGCAAGCTGGGGGGTAGGGAAGGACAACAAGCAACTTCTGCCAAGTCTCCAGCCCAGCAGAGATATCCCAAAGAGACCATCCCAAGGCTTTGAGAATGCTCTTGGCAGCTAGAGAACCATTAATTCCTTAAGCTACCTCCACTCCCACCAAAAGAGAACAGTTGAATGCCTCAAATAGGAGCTGAACTTGTGGCTCTAGGAAGAGTTTAGCCCACCCAGCAGCCAGTGCAACACATATCCTACCTACTCAAGCAGTTACTAGGAGTCTCCAGGGCAGTTTTTAAGATATTCAGATTTTTCAAATTTTGACAGGCTCCCAAAACTTTCCTGAAAATTCTTAGGAGCTGAAAGGAAACAATAACTTCCATTTACGATTGGATCAAGTATCAGAAACCAGTTCCCGAAACACAGCAGAAGCACCCGACAACTGAAAGACTCTGTGCTGACCAAGTGAGGGAGAAATCTATGAGGCCCCCTCAGAGAGGAAGACAGAAGCTGCCAGGAGGTAGAGCACCATGGTTACTTGAACAATTTAAAAGCATTAGAAGGTAGCAACTGAGCATTTAAGTGGTCAGAAGGTTAAAAATAAACAACAAAGGACAAGTTGCTTACGAGTTATTTGAACCTTTACTCAAAAAAGCAACGTGTAAGATTAACGGGCATTGAACATATGCTGAACACAAAGTCCGAGTCAAAGAAAGCTATGGCACCTTGATGTAACAAAGAAAACAAGAAAACATCCACAGAAAAGGCTGTGTTTTATAAACCAGCAGGGTTGACTGTAAATCACTTGCTCGGCTACTCCTGTGCAGTACTAACCATGGGAACCACTACAGGAATTTGTTTGAAGCAGAAAATAATCTTTAAATCAAAATGGGATGTTCTCTTCGGTGACTGCCAAGAAACAGATTCCACTGCTGCTAGTTGTATGATACGCCAGTAACTCTTTCATTGAAAGAAAAACAAGGCTCCCCTCCTTCTATAAAAGGCATTTCTCATTCCCAGATTCTTTCCATACAAGTATTTATGATTTGTCACCCCTTTTGCTTTCTGGCCTGGGTTAAAGAACAGGACTCTTGATTATTTCTGGGTGGAGTGGGATTTCGCAGATCTTTGGTCACTCTCATGAAGCATCATACCAGGCTCACATATAAAAACATAAGACTAGCAAGTTCAACAGTGAACTACAGAGATATTCTTCTGACTAGCAGAAATAAATACAAAGTTCATACTTAAAATATGTCCAATACAAGATTAAATACGTATTATCACTGGTTTTCAGTGCTTGTCAAGAAAAGTTACAAAAACATGTGTATTTATTTATAGAATAAAAATATTATTTACACTGCTATTCATTCTTTGCTTATTTATAACTTGGCAACTCAAACCAACATCTTTTTTTCTTTTTTTTTTAATCACTGTTAACAGATTAGAAAATAGGAAATTAACGATTGCTTGAATATATGTATTTGTAACTACCACTTGTATCTCCCTTAAGAACTAGGACCACATTAAAATGTAAAACTTCAACAAAAAGCTAGACAAGGCATTTAAGTTAAATATTCATTAATACAAAACTAAATGTTCTTTCCTTTTCCGATTTTTGTCTCGCCTCTTAAATTAATTTTCATCCCTCTACTTCTCCAATCCAAACCTACCTGAAAGAAATATATATTCCATTATAAAATCTGGCAAGCAAACTATGGTGTGTAAGTCATAAGTGAATCAATATAAAGAGGTCATGTCTCAGGTAACAATATCTTCACCAGCTTTACCAACGTCCAAGACACAGCAATGCTTTAAGAAATGTTTAACCCGATGTGCACACGTGTCTCGAGCAGACAGTTGAAAATGCTTACGCTATTCCTGTTCTATTTGCAGCACCTAAAGAAAGGTCAAAGAATTAACTTAACTTGAACATAAACCTGGCAATAGCAGCAATAAAATGATCATGGCCATCATCACCTCAGATCACTTTATCCAACATTTCCAACAACATCTTAAAGCAGGCTTTCAGCTTTTTGTACACCTCCTTATTTCAGACGCACCTTTACAAAACTCCACCTGCTCAGAGAAGTTGTACAGTGGTTGGATACTTCCTCAGTCCAGTCAGCAAGATCCAAACAGGTCACCTATCAGGCAGTGCCAGTCCACAAGGATGACTGTTTAGACTGTCACTGCCTCCCCTCTCAGAGAAGGTGGGAATATAAATGTTTAGGGAGAAACTGCTTCCCCAAACACCTCCTTCTGGGCACTGATGGACAAAACCAAGCACTGGCAATCAATGCTCCCCTTGCTTCCTCACCCTCCTGCAGGAGCAGGTCCTCTAAATTCCCACTCCCCTTGCAGGTACAACCATGCTTCTCTTGCAGAGGAGCAAGGCTGCTTGCACGGCCGTAAGTAGCCACCCACAAGAGCTCTCCCACAAGTTCCGTCTAGGCGCTGTGGCTAAAAAGGACAGATCAACCTAAATCAAACAAAATTTGTTTTGCTTATTAGAAAAATGCAGGACTGGCTTTCGCAGCCTTCATCCTAAAAGTGTCCTTAGACGTCACGCTTTACTTGAAGCACTGGAAATTACACACTGCTCTTCAGCAACTCTAGAGGTGAGGTAAATATGTATCCTGACTGCTCCATTTGGAATCTAAGCATTCTCCTATAAAAGGCAGGTTTACTGAGAAAGAAAAAAAACAAAGCCATAAACATACACCTTCCGGCAGACTGCACAGCAACACAGTCCCCAATTCACATCCCAGGAACTGGAATGCAGATTAGATGCCATACATAACAGAGGGGTTTTAATCTCCCAGCATACAAAATGGAAAGATTTATTTGTAGTCAGGGGCAGGATTCTTTCTCCCCTCAACAAAGCAAAGAGGGAAGCCACCAGTCAGTAGAGTAAAGATCATGAAACTGAGTAAGCGTGAATGAAACTAGATCTGGGAAGGAAGTTTTGCTTTACTGAGTGCAATAGAGAGCTCAGAAAGGAAGACATACCAGTGATTCAATAACATAGTAGTTAACAATGCTGCTAAATAAAGAAGTTTGCCTTCTAATAAATTTACCACCTACAGCTGCGCTTCTCCTTACAGAGGATAAAGCTTTTCTGTGTTTCTCCTAAGAAACTGCAACATTCAGCCTAATAAGAAATCCAATTCTAATACTTCCAACATTGAGGGAGATGGAAATACATAAAAAATATTATGTCCTCCAAAAAGCTTTCATGCTTTGCATAGTGATTTGCTTCTGAAATTTCGGAAAGCATTAAGATCTATGCCTGAAAGCCTGATATGAAACTTTGCAGATACAATTCCAGTACTGAGGACATCAGGTATTACTTTCAAATTCCTAATCTCTATTCTTTACTTTCCCATGAGAATATCATTTTACAGTTACACTGACATGCTCCCAGTTACCTGCAGCCACTGCAACCCACATCCAAAGCTCATTTTATTTTCAAATCATATTTTCTTCTAGCGCAAGTGTCTGGATTTTCTCACTGCTCTGGGTTTAGTAAGGTGTTTGGTAAGAGGACACCAACTTTTTCAAATTGTTCCAGGGATAATTTCCTAGCCCGTTGATCTACTGCCCCAACACAGGCTGAAACCTGTGCTCTGCACTTGTCAGCTCTTTCAAAAGCGGCAACCTTGGATTATAGAAAAAACAATAGCAGGACTCTGGAGTTCACTCAAAAGTTGTTTCCTTTTCAGTGAAAGTTTATGACTGACCTAAAGGATGGAGAGACAGCTAAAAGGACCTGCTTTGACCCATCTGCTATACTGCGCTCTGCTCTGAAAGGCTGCTGCCTGCATTGATTCTCTTGCCACGATAAATTGGTATCTAAGTAAGCAATAAATTATTTTATTTTAAAAAGAAAGATAATTAAATACAGGCCATGGGTGTTAGTAAAGACTATTTACTACAAGCTATTTAATAATCCTATCTTCTAAATACATTCTTATGAAATACATTCCACTATAAAGAGAAAAAATACTACAAATCCATAAACATAACAAACAGGAAAACGGAATAAAAGAGACTTTCACAAACAACAACAAATCAGCTTTTCCCCATATGCAGTGCAGGAAAGCTGGTGATAACTCCTCCAAGAAATACCTTTCCTTAACAAACCCAATACTCAAGAGCTGAACAGTGCAACACACCAGAACACCAGTCTGGCTCTTGTAGCAGCAGAAAACCACTTCCAGCCCATGCTTTGAAATCAGTGGTCATGTCATGATCCTGACCAAGCCAAAAGGCTGCTCAGAAAAGAAAACAGCATAATGCCTATTTTCTTCATGCATGACAAAGCTCACCACTGAGCAAACAGATGTCACTGAAAAGCGAGGAATCCAACAGCGAACAACAGCTTCAGTGTTCAGGCAAGAATGAACTGCTCAATTGTCAGCGCCTTCCTCAAAAGAAACAGAGCTGTTGTTAACAACCAGCAAAATCCAAACTGGCGACAGCTTTACAATGCAAATTCCAAACATTTCCCACTGATGAACTAACAAAATGAGTGAGTGATGTTGATGCATGTGAGACCAGAGAGTTATCTGGAAGTGGAAGTTCTTGTAGTAACAGAACTTGTCAGTTATATTCACTCTGGGATGGGAGGAACACACCTACAACTGGCTTTGCACTTTTTTTTCCTATTGCATAGACAAGTCATCTTTATTTCATAGATTAATGTGCTTGTGCAAATTCACAAAACTCTTTCAGAAAGGCCGTATATGACATTCAAAAATAAACAAATAAATCAAACATTCAGTGTCATGAATCAGCAAAATAGTGCAAGGTATGGTCAAAATAGTCATAGTTCTACATTCATGTTCCATGATCGGATAATTAAATGATTCTCATCTGCCTTATGCCATGCAGAGCAAAAGTGGGTAACGAGACAGAGCAGCAATTGTTCTGCTTGTTTCTGAAACTGGACTTTTTTTATTAAATTGGATAATTTAAACAGGAAAATTATCTAGATTTTGCAATTAAGACAGTCAAATGCTGGTTTGAGATATTCTACCTGTGCCTCTATCTCTGCACCTGAGATGCTCAATCTGCTGCTGGCAGCCCAGTTTTTCAGAAGAGGTCACCAATTATATCTTTTCCACTGCCCTGGCAGATATATTTAGTAACCTGCACTGTCAGCAGACTTAAAAAAAGATCTGAACATATGGACTACTACATAATGCCTTGAACTCCTATTGGACACATCCTGAATACATCACACATCCAAGACTATTGTCTACATTTTTACCCTACATCAGTGAGTGAACTGATTGCTCCTTCACACAGATTTCTTCAGACTACTGTCAAAACAGATTAAGATTTACAAACCCTTAAACAACCATGTACAGAGTGCCAAAGTAATGCTTAGAAAAATTAATACCACCATCTTTACAGCAGAGCCAACTAGTGCAAACTACATACAAGGAGCCACTGAACAAAAGGTAATAGAGTAAACTATTCAGGAATATTGTGCGTTAAGTGAGCACTTAAATCATGAAATAAATACTCATGCACTTAAATACCTCATCCTAAGAGGTAAGTATAAATAATATCTGTACATATTTGTATAGATAATTTAAATTCTAATCTTTAACCTTTTAAGTGTATGTACCTGAAGCTAAACAACTTTTTTTAATTAGAGAAGCCACAACTGGGAAACCCTCTCTTCCTTTTTTTTTTTTTTTAGAGGAAGAAGAAAGACTAAAATAGTGACTTCAATAACATATTTCTTTAAAAATTCATGGAGAAAGATTTCCAGTGTCCCTCACATACATCAGGAATAATTCTGCTTTTCAAAGAGATGCGAATCTGGATTCAATTCTGCCAACCTCTTAAAACTGACAAAGAATGCAACAGGATTTTGAGAGGCCAAAACCACAAAGATAACTATGGCACAAGAAAAAGGCTTTCTCTTCTTCATTTTAAAAAAAATGAGAGACTTAAAAATAACTCTAAAGATATCTCAAGGAATAGAAGTGTGCAAACACAGTAACAGGAAATAGAAGAGAACATGTCAAAGTAAAACAGCTACTAATTTATGTTGCCTTGAGAAAGGACAGGAAACATAGTAAGGTGAATATAACTATATCAGAAATCCTATACAAAGAGAAATGTGATGGAGTTAAAAGGAAAGAAACAAGTACTTAGGTGCAAAGCTAGAAAGACAAAGACAAAAACGTATTTTATTTGGCCAGAGGCAAAGAAAACCCTAAAGAAAAGAGGTTCCTCACAAGTATCTCCAAAAACAGATAGGAAGCTATAAAATCATTATTTAACTAGAAAGAGAATTAAAGCAACAATAGAGTGCAAGACAACAGTAGATTTTAATAATCTTCACAAAAGAAAAAAGCCTCAGTTAATTATAGCAAATTATCTGACAAAGTGGAAAAAATGGATGTTAATGGGAGCAAGAATTCCGTAAGAACAATTAGATGCATTCATACATTATGCAACTGAAGAATTAATTGCATTCAAGTTAGAAGGGGCTTTGCTTCAGAGCAGCTTAGGAACTCAGCAAAGCCAACACAAGGGAGAGGCAAGCAAGGTCCCAGAGGATGGCAGAAGAGCAAACACATCAGTAACTTAAAAGTGAGAAGAGGAGGAGAAAGCAAGAACTGGGAAAGTTACAGACCAGACACAGCAACTCCGATATTCACAAGTTCAGGAGCTACAGAAGGTTAAAAGCTACCCTACATTTGCTAAGAACAATACCTAGATTCCTTTTTGAGATCCGGACAGTAGCTGAACACCTCAGTGAAGTCTTTGATGCTGACCAACATGACAATCTCAAAAACAAAGGTGGTTACCCAGTCTTAAACAATCTACAGGAAGAATGAGAAAACAACATCCTGGATGCAAAACTACCCTGAAATACACCTGTTTAGCTAAAGCACAATTCCATATGGGAAACTACAGCCAAGTTTCCTGCACAATCCAGTTTTCTGCAGGAATTTATGGGGTGACTTACAAGTAATTCCATCACAAGAACATACACGTGAAGTTATATAAATCCAAGCCAAAAGGTCAGTGCTTTCAAAAAACAGGATAAAAAGTAATTTTGACATAAGAGAGACACGGTCTAAACTCAGTCTAATTAAATTGAACATGGAAAAATACAGATGTAAAACACTACTTGGAATGGGAAACAGTGAAAATAAAATACTGCTATGAAGGAAAAGAGATCAGCTTTACTTTGTGACTACTGGAGAAAAATTAGCAAAAAACTTCCCAACTTAACTTGTAATAAAGGAGACTCAGTAACGATACCAGGTGAAAAAAACTGAAGAGTAAATGTTGGAGTAAAGAGAAATCCATGTTCACGGAACTTTTTAAAGAATAGGTTAGACCAGCATTTGACAAGGATGATCTAGGTATCCTGAGCCTGCTGTGACTCACACCGCTGGCAGGGCTGCAGCTAAATACAACCAACTCAGTCCTGGCAAGGGAGTAAACAAATCAAGTAGGAGATGAGACACCACTAAACAAGAATTAAGAGACTGCTTAACAATCCCCAGAATTGCGAGACACTGACAAAAGTTACAATCAGTGCCATGAGGGTTGACTGGACTTCCAGCATGGTTAAGGAAGAGTTATGTGAGGAACAGGTGAACTCTAGAAACAGAGAAGGGGCAGGACAGAGGGATTCCAGGGAGGGGAAGAACACACAGGCAGCACATCAAGGCAAAGAGAAATCAAAACTTCACCAGTACTGCCAAGCACTGTTGAGATTACTGAGGAAATATACAATTATGATTTAGGAAGACTGGAATTAACAGGGAAAACTAATTAGAGGCAGATGGTCAAGTAGGAGAAGACTGGGATGGAGAAAAGTATGAAGGTGGTAAATTGGAAGGAAAAGGAGGAAAGGATGTGCTGGTTTGAATGTGTTGGTTTTTTCCTGGCAGCGGCGGGGAGAACTAGCAGAGGTAACACCAGCCGGTTCCTGGCTGGGCCCACTGCTGGCCAAGGTCAGGCCAATTGGAGAGATGCCTCTGTGATAACATATTTAAGAAGAAAAAGAAAAAAAAAAGGTAGTAACAGCAAGAAGACGGCTGCCAGAACAGAGCTGTAACAGCAATGCAGGCACCAAGGCCAGGGCCGAAGGAGCAGAAGGAGATTTTCCAGGAGTCTCTGCAGCTTGTGGAACAGACCATGGTGAAGCTGGCTATCTGCCTGCAGCCCATGGAATAGAGACAGAGCACAGGGATGCAGAAATCCACCTGTGGCTGTGGAGAGGGAGCCCATGCCGGAGCTGGAGGAAGGCTGCAGACATGTTGGAGCCCACATTTGGAGCAGAGATCAGCAGAGATCCTGGAAAGACATTGTGGCCCATGGAGAAGAAGTCCACGCTGCATGACAGAACTGTACCTGGTAGGATCTGTGTGCTTTGGGATGGGGCTCATGAATGAAGCAGCAAAGCCAGTGCTTAAAGGACTGCACCCTGTGGAGTGACCCTTGGGCAAGACAGTATGGAAGAGGTGTTACCCCTGGGTTCGGACTCATGCTGGGAAGGGTCATGAAAGACTTTCTCTTGTAGTGGAAGGGGACCTTATGAAAGGCAGGGAAATGGCTTCCTACCCTTCACCGGTCAGAAAACACCAACTGCCTGGCTTTCCCCTACTCCTGTCTCCACCCGTCTCTTGGAGGAAAAAGGGAATGTGGTATCTGTGTAAGGGAAGGAGGGGTAGGGTGCCTTTAAGATGATACTTCTCATGCTAAGCTCTGATCTTGTTAGAAATAAATAAATCCTTTATTCCCCACTTAGAGCTTGTTTTGCCCGTGACAAACCCCTTCAGTATTTTTTCTTTTCCTCTCTTCTCCTATTTGTATGGGGGGCTAGGGAGAAGGACGTGAAAAGGTGGCTGTGGGTGAATCTCCAACATCCTGCCAGAGTCAAACCACGACCACAGGCAATTGGTACCCACCAGGTAACCCTGCTCTGCTCATCATCACAGCTTCTTTGCAGGCAGACAGTAAAGTCTGTTGTTTTGAGTCCACAAAAAATAAACCTTGTCAGGGAATTGGGGCTGGGAACCTGGTGCTCTCCCTGGCAACCAGAACGGCCAGGTAGAGGGACAGAGCATCTGAACATCACCATATTGGGCCTCATTCTCCTACTAGCCTTGCAAAGCTCCCCTTCATCCCTGAACTTCCACATTTCTGTAATGCCAAAGGAGCATAATTTAAGTTATATGACTCCATTCACCCCTAACATGTAAAAATTATTTCCAGAATATTCTCAGGACAAAGTGATCTATTTCATATATGCCCTGGGGAATGTCACCAAACTATAGTGTTATGGAAAAGTGTAACTTGTTTTGTATTGGCTACTCAGTAATAACTTCAGTGAAATGTTTGGAATACTGCAGCTAAATCCTTGGACATCTGGGATATAATTTCATTAGCCTTTGAAGGAGATGAGAGAATAGTAAAACCACACGGTGCAAGACTACAAGGTCTGAATAGAACTATTAAATATTCACCAAATAATTATCACCAGATGAATGACAATAAAAAAGTAAATTTATTTTAAACACTGACAAAGTTTTACAGACTCTGAATTCACCAGAAATACTTTCAGAAAACCATAGGAAGTGTACGTGATGAGTATTTCATTTCAGTTTAGAATGTATTTTAAGTGCAAATTTGTTTCATTTTCAACGTGTTTCTGAAAAAAATAATACTTTTCTCAGATATGTAAAAAATTAATATACACAGCAATACCTGAAATGCCCTAAGTTCTGTAATTATTCATTGATTTAATTTTATTTTATATGACTGCAATTTGTCTTCAATTATAAACTGAAGTAAGCAGTCAGAAATCTTCCAATCATCTTCAAAATACTAAGGGGAAAAATGCTCAATAACAAGCTTTCTTAACAAAGAAGACTGAAGGCTTTTGAAAAAACTCTTGCTATATATTTTGTATCTTAATGGAAATTTTTTGTATCTCTGAGCTGATTCCAAACATCTGCGAATGCAACATGCCCTAATATTCTCCACGGGAGTATCCCTAGAGCTCATGGCACTGTTAAAACATCCACTGAGAAGTGGGGGGAAAAAAAAAAAAAAAAAAAAAAGAGAATAGCAGATGCTGAAAATTATCTTTTCCAGTCACTGCACAATCATTTTCTCAGAGACTTATGGACACTGTTACATTAACTCACTCCAGAAATGACACATACCATTTGCTAGACTGCAGATGCAATAAAACGGACAGGCATCTGGTAACTCAGAGAATACACTCTGTTTCTATTTGGCATTAAATATTTGTGTCCCATAACATTTTATACGCCCTAGTTTTTCACCAAACCATCACTGTTCTAACAAATACTGCATTTCATCCTTTTCCTATCAAGAAACTGACATTAATTAGCTTTTAGTGAGATAACACTTCCTGTGTAAGTTTGGATGTCATACCAAAAAAATTAGTAATAGTGTTCCATGGCAGCCAGTTTGAACAATGCAAGTCTTTTCCTATGCAGACAGAGAGCACTGGATTCTGCACAGCCTACTCTGTTGACAATCTATCCCTGCTGAAGATCTACTGATACAGACAGTGAAATGTGCCACATAATTCTAAAGTCCTGAAGTTGACATCCATAAAAAGCCTGATATTAAAATGTGATAATCCATAAGGCATTTTTCATTGTAAAACTTCCCAAAGACTTTCACGAATTAAGATTTATGCAGCTTCATTAAAATAAAATGCAGCTATGGATGGCAAGAAAAAGGAGAGCAAAGACTATACTGCAGAATCATGAAAAACAAAAGAAGCATTGCAACATACTTGAGTAAATCCCTATAACTTAGCAAAAAACCTGGAGATAATGAAAAATTGTCTCTATTATGTAAAGACGGGACTCTTTAGGAATGTGTGAGGAACCATACTGACCCTAATTCAGACTCAAGTGTGGTTCCACATCAGAACAACCTACCAGAACAACACTACACACACAACGAGCCATGACTATTACTGGCCTCAGGACCACTGGAGAATAAATATTAAAAAAAACCTGTTCACAAGTTCTTTTCTCACTTATCTACATACTCCTACACTTCAGGCACAGATTCTGGCAGAGAGAAACAAAGAAGACAGGTTAGTCTCAGTTTCCTCTTAGTGGTGCCAAGCGGTCACTGGTTTCCAGGAAGACAAAGATACAATCACACAACAAATACTGAGAAAAGCAACTGCCACCAAGGCAGATCTGAGCACATTTCCTAGATGCAGTCTGGCAACATTCGGAAGGAAACGGGGTACACAGCACTTGCTTTGTGAATCCCTGCTCAGAAACAAAAGCTGGGCATGCACATGCTGAGAAGAATGACCCATAAGAAATCACTCCATTTTCTGGAAAAGTTAAGAAATCCAGGTAGCAAGGTGTATTGCAGAGCTCTCAGCTCACAGGTCTATGTGCATTAATACCCCAAGCAATTAGAAGCTTCTAAGGAACAAAAACCACTCATTCCTACACAACTGAGCAACTACGTGTTTGCAGCTCCAACCCTCCACCAGAAAGCTCACCCATTAAGTACGGGTTTCTATGTCTGCTACTACATACAGGCAACAGCTTGCAACCAGGATCCACAAAAGCCTTGAAGCTGGAGATACAGAGATCCTGGATCCAAAGTGGGCCAGCTTCAAAGTCTTGGGTGTCCTGCTGCAGCATTAAGTCTTTCATCTTCCTTTTTACTGTAAATGGTAAACAACCTCATCGCGGTTTTCCCATTCACCTCAGCCATGACCTATCATTTCAAACCGCCTCATACTTATCCATCCCTACCACACATATTTCTTCTTTAATGAGAACTAGTTGCTGACTGTAACTGTAGACTACAGAACAGGAGGCTGCACAATGAGAGCTCCCACTGCTAAGTTCATTATATAAACATCTTGGTGGTTAACAAAGGAGTAGGCAACCTCAACTGATGTTGATCTTACTCTTTGCTATATGCACAGCTTTTTAAATGTTTTACTGCAACTTACCAAAATTTCTCTTTGTTCTTCGAGGTTTTTTAAAAAGTTTGAAAATTCGTGAAGTGAAGCATCTGTAATACAAAATCATGAAAAAAAATTTAATCATGTTGCAGGATGACACGGCAAACTATAGCCATTTGCAGTCACTTCTTACCTACCTATGTATCTTTCATCATCTGTCTCCGCATCACCAATAAATTCAAATTTAAAGTCTCTCAGAGAATGGGCAAATTTTCTCTGGGCTGCTGAAAGGCCTGTGAAATAAAAAACACAGGTTAAAGGTTAGGGAATCATTTTAAGCAGGCCAGAAAACCCCTCTATCCACAGAATAACACTTTTACAAAAAACTTTTAACACAGGTCGGCCTAAGGACATCACAAGCATCCAATCTTGTCTAACACACCTCTGCTCACATGTGAGTATTTGTCACACAGATATCTTTACACAAGACTGTACAGGAGAAAGGGCACAGGTCATAAAAAGAGATCTGTACTTAACAAATTCAAAGGCATAATGCCCAGTGTAAGTTGAGCCAGTTGTCTTACCTCCTAACCTAAATGCACTAGTAGTATAATCATCAGCACAAACACACATTAGAATTTTCTATATACAGTAATCCCCCGTTACTCACAGGCTGTTGGGTCTGGCCCTCTTCATGTGAGTCTTGGAATCCACAAAGTTAGCGAACCCACTATGCAGACAAGTACGCCATGCCTGCAGCCACTTCCCCTCCCCTGACAAGGTCTGGAGGACGGTCCTGAGAGCGGGGCCGCGGGACTGGCCCCAAGCACTGAGTGGCAGGCCACAGGGCTGGCCCCGAGTGCTGGCTGAATGGCAGGCAAGGCCCCATGGCACACAACGGCACACACACAATGGGAGCCCCGTCACCCCGTTTTGTAGCCTGGCGGAGGACAATTCCAGCCATGCAAAAACGTACATTTTCACTAAACGCATCCCGGCCGCGCCGTGCCGGCTCCCGGCTGGGACCAATTTACATAACCCTGAGCAGAGTGGGTTCGCGGTAGGTTCTGCGCACACGCCAGGGCCCACAACTCGCTGGAAAATCAACAGCGAGTATGCAGTTCCCGCAAATTAAGGACCGTGACTATGCAGAGGATCACTGTACTACATATAGTTAGCTCCACTAGTAAAACGTTTATACATAAACCAAATATAAAACAATTGTTGCACTGGAACTAGAAATTCCATGTAGTTAAACTACGTTAAAAATAAACTAAGTTAAATGTACAGCATTAATATTAATTTCCTACAATAACTCTTCTGTAATACAGTGGATCCCCGCTGCATTGCGAGCTCTCCATTACAACCCCACCCATTTGTGGGGCAAATTTTTCACAATATGATTCAGCCATCTGCAAGTTTACCCGGTAGACACATGCGCAGTCGCTCTGCTCTGCCGAGGGGTGGTGCCGTGGTGCCTGTGGGGCGGGACTCACCCCGCCCTGCGGGGAGGGGGCTCGCAATGGCAGCACCATGCCCCCGTCCCTGACCCAGGAAACTGTCCCATGAAAGTGAGGCAAGTGAGGGGGGGCAAGCGCTGTGTGCTGGGAGGGAGCTTCTTTTCCCCCACCCTCTGGGACCATATGGGCAGCCCTCTCAGGACCAGTGGATGTTAAAGGGAAAGAAACTTCGATACCGACCTGACCCCTCCACCTCCCCCACCCTGTGGGCTTCTCCAGGCTGCAGCGACCGCGCTCCCACAGCCCAAACCCCGCGCCGCTTCCCACCCCTCCCCCATCCCTGACCCCGGTGATCTGACCCGCGCCAGCGGCCCCCGNCACCAGAACGAGAGGGCACGGCCTCAAGCTACGCCAGGGGAGGTTTAATCTTAACGTTAGGAAGCGGTTTTTCACAGAGAGAGTAATTGCATATTGGAATGGGCTGCCCAGGGAGGTGGTGGAGTCGCCATCCCTGGAGGTGTTTAAGAGAAGACTGGACGAGGAGCTTAGTGACATGGTCTAGCCGGGGGGTGTAGGGCTGGATGACCCTGGGCCCCTTCCGGCTCGGAGTGGCCTGCTAGACTGTGAGGGATCTAGGTTGGTGTTGTGCTCTGGGATGTGCTCTCGGTCTCTGTACGGGTGTTAGGTGGTGAGTTGGACTAGATGATCCTTGTGGGTCCCTTCCAACTCATAATATTCTGTGATTCTGTGATTCTGTCTGCAGCGCTCCGGAGTGCCGGGGGGTGGAGCAATGGGCACAGCCTGCACGCATATTAACGACCTGCACTTCTTTGCGAGTTTAGCTTTTCATGAGGCCCGTGGCCTGACCCGTTCCTGGAGAATGATGGGGTATAACTGTAGCTCTAAAACCTTTTCATTTTGATCAACCCAATTTTGACCTATTACTGTTTGACAATTTGAAGTCAGAGACTGCACTCTTGCATCCCCCAGGAAGTAATCAGACTCCATATCCAGTCACAACATCATCATCGTAAACCCTTAATAAAATTCATAGAGCTGTGATTAAATAGCATACACACACTTTTCTGTTGTGCTGACATGCAGAATGAGAATGTCACAAGTTCTAGAAGGACGGAATTACTCAGCAGATAAAAAAAAAAAAAGGATGCATATCCTGGTACACCTCTACCCAGAAGTAAAGGTTTTACTCACATTTTTGTTGTCAGCCAAAGTTAAAGACAATTTAAAACATCTAGTTAAACTATAATCCTCTTCTTATCACATGCAGTTCTGAAGGGCTAAGAACAACTCTTAACACACCAGCTAACCATTTGGTTCTTTAATATTAACTGGCACTAGAAGATTACTAACTTGGTCTTTTTCTGCTGTTCTAATTGTGAGGAGTTCTGTTGCAATTTTGTTTTGAGCTCAAAGCAAACAAAAAATCACACAATTTTATTATAGGTCCTGCACCCAACACATTTGGTACAGTGATGAGTGTCCCCACCTGTCACGCGGGAGACTGGGGGTTCGATTCCTTGCTGAGAGGCAGAAGTGCCTTTTAAGAGTTGGACTCAATGATCCTTGTGGGTCACTTCCAACTCAGACTATTCTGTGATTATGCATTTTACCATATGTCATAGTCAAGTCCAACTTTAACATACAATACTTCACTGAAAGTTCAGTTCAAACACTTCAAAGGTTAAGCCACAGATATTCTACAAACAGCAAAACACAACCTAAAATGAAAAACAAAAGCTTCCTGTTCCTTGTAATTCCTTTCTTTTCACCCATTTCTCCACAGCCTTTTCCTCAGCTATTGTGTAACAGCACTGCTCCCTTCAGTGCTATGCTGCCAGGTACTGCCTTCTCTTTTGCAGCTACTTCTAAAGCCTGTACATATACCCTTCAACACATGATGCAGCAGGATGCCGCACAGGGTTGAAACAATAAGGATAAGAAGTTTGAAGGAAAAAGTAATGTAATTCCCATGCAAAAGGAAACACGGATGTTTTAACTCAAACGTCTTGTGGGCTAAAGGGCTGTTCATAAAGCAGCCAGCAAAGTCAACAAGTTCTGTTGGCTGTGAAAGGCTTAAATATGGAAAATAACAAGGTTCTTAACCATCTAATGTTATGCTTATTTTATGAGCCAGGTCACAACACAAGGCTGAAGAGAATTTATTTATGATAGAATGGCTCCAACAACACAGACTCTCCCAATTTTATTTAATTTTATTGAATCTGATAATCCCCTCCAAAGCCCCATCATATGAGAGACTGCTCCATGCTAGAGGAGGCAACTGTTTATTATGGTTCCTCCCACTTATAGAGGTGAAGTATTCAAATACAATGTCAGCAAGGTACATGTTAAGAGCCACATGTAGCACTGTGTGCACATAACATCCCCTTTCCCCTTCACAGGCTGAAAAGTTTTAATATTAGTGAACTTATGAGCCTTTCTAGTTTTGTGAAACCACCTCCTGCATTGCTGCATATCCCTTCTCTCCACCAAAAGCCACCTCTGGTGACAGTGACAACAAACAGAACCTATGCCCATACCCAGGCTCTTCCAGTGCAAAGTCCAACATCCTCAGCCAATCTGAGAAGGAACTGAATTTAAACACTGAGTTTCTCACAGGATCAGAAACCCATATTCATGTATTTCTCATTACTGAATCTGCTTAGGGATTGGAAATTACTGGCCGAAGGATTGACTAGGTAGTTGGAAGCAGTAACCTTTTAACAAGAAGCAAGATTTACAATGTTCCTTATTAAAACCTTGAAGACACATTAAATTTTTGCAATGTCTTTCCACAAACAATTTCTGAAATGTTTAGNGTTGGACTAGATGATCCTGTGGGTCCCTTCCAACTCCTTCCAATAACCTGTGAACCATTCCAGGAAATTTTGGAAACCATTAGTGAGTGTGAGGGGATTTGGGATTTGGGTCACAAAACAATGACTTGATGGGTCAAGAAACGCTGCAGATACCTGTCTATTGAACCAACACTTAGAATAAAACACAAGAAAAAAAAAAAGATTTTCTGAAGGATTTTAAGAAGTTGGCACTCTCAAGAAAGATGAGAAGTCACTAGAACAAAATGAAAACCAATCACATGTTGCACACTGTAACTGGGACGAAATAAACCTCCTGAATGGTGGAAGGACTGTGCAGTTAGTGGGTTCAAAAGAGTGTTACAATGACCAGAGTTCTAACTGTTGCCAGAATAAAGAGATTTTTAATCCTGCTTAGTCAGCAAGTGTTAACTTCAAGATTCACATTACAATGATTATTGATCATCCATTAGTCTTTTGTTATTTTAGCAAAATTTGCGTTTAGGAACACATTCTGTTTTCACTCCCTGCACCAAAATAGCACTGATCTAACAAAACTAGCACCCTGCTAGGCAGAACCACCGCTGCACAGCTATTCACAGGAATACATGTCTGAATTGGCTTTTGCTAAACTAAAAGCAAAAAATTGAGCATCAAATAGAGATGGAGGAAATCTGTCTCAGAAGATCAGAGCAAGAATCATGACATTTTTTTGCTACATTACAGCAAAAATGACAAGGATGACGGCTGGACACAAAAAAGATCACGTAGCCTTTTGCTGGATTTTCTTGCCACCTGACAGACCATAGCCAAAGAGAGACACCCAAAACCTTTCATTGTGAGACAAACAGCATGAAACTGCTCCAGCTTTTCCCGTGATACATTTCACATATTCTACAGGACATATACATTACTGCACGCAATTATAAGCCTTTAAGAAAGTCTGGATCATCATATGTACTGTATTCTCTAACTATGGTGTTACAATGTAAATGCAGAGTTTTGTTGCTTAAGATAGAAATTGCATCAATTGGTGTTTCTCCATGCTGGACCAGAAGAGCTGTACATTTACTACAGTGAAATCATTTGGTTGACATTGACAGATACATCCTAGTGTCATTCCACAACAGCATCAGAGCTTGCAAGACCAGTTGAGTGATACACAGCGATCCTCCACATAGTCTGTAATTTGCAGGATCTGCATACTCGCTGTTGATTTTTCAGCAAGCTGTGGGACCTGGCGCGTGCGCAGAACCTACCGCGAACCCAGTCTGCTCATGAATATGTAAACTGGTCCCAGCCAGGAGCCACTGCAGTGCGGCCAGGATGTGTTTAGTGTAAATGTGTGGTTTTGCATGGCTGGAATTGTCCTCCGTCGGGCTACAAAACGGGGTGATGGGGCTGCCATTGTGTGTGTCTGTATGTGAGAGCAGGAGACACCCTCCCCCGTCCTGCAGGGGCTGGCGCCCAGCTGCACCAGGACAGGGGGGCAGGCACCTAGGCCATGGCAGGACGGAGCTGGAGAAGCTGCTGGAGCAGTTACGGGCAGAGGCAACAGGGCCCTCAGAGTGTCTGCATGGTTGGCATTGTTCTCTGCCAGGCTGCAAGAGAATTGTGTGTGTCTGTGCAGGAGAAGGAGGCATCTCACCCCCACACCCCTGCGGTGCCCTTTGTGTGCCCACAGTCAGGCAGGTCCCGTGGCCAGGGCCCAGTGGAGCCCAGGGGCCACTCATCACCGGCCCCGCCACTCGCTTGCCACGTGGCACCATCCTCAGCGCTCACCCCCTGCCCCGGCACTCGCCCACCTTGGCGGGGCACAGCCAGACACCTGACACAAGCCCCGCTCTCAGGACCGTCCTCCAGACCTTATTAGGGGAGGGGGTGTGGCTACGGGCGTGGCGTACTTGAATACATAGTGGGTTCACCATCTTCGCGGACTCCGGGACTCGCGTGAAGAGAGCCAGACCCAACAGCCTGCAAGTAACGGGGGATCACTGTATAACACACTGTGAACATATGAATTCCAGCTCCATACACTAAGACAGTACGTGAGTTCAGTATGTATCAAACAGCATGACCAGTTACACTGATTATGTGAATAATGTAGCGTACTTAAAAACAAAGAATTTAGGGGGCCAGAAACTAACTATTTTAGTCCCTTTAATCTCCACATTCTACACAGTAACACCAAATAGAAAGGTATAGGAAGCAGCAACAGAGTTACTTGTTAAAAGCTACTGTTAACATTTAAAGGGAGGAATAGGGCATTCAAGATCAAAGAGCATTTTAAATATCAACCAACCACTAACTCTGAACACAATGGAATCCTGGCAAATCCAAAGGCAGAGTCATTTCAAAGTCCTGCCTAAAACACTAAAAGAAACCAAGCATCTGCTAAATGTTTTTAGCAAAAGGCTGAAAACACATTTCCAGGGAGAGGAGGGAGGTTAAGACTCCAGGACTTTTAAATTTCTCTCTTTGCCATTGTTGATATCAGTACCTTGTACTTATTTGATGTTTGGATGCAACTACTTTAAAAACACAGTAGAACCAACAGAAGCAGCTGTGTGCTCCAGCACTCTGTTCAGTACTGCTCTGAAACACTTTGTCAACAAGTGCTCCTGTAAGTTTGTCCTGTGCCAGATGCACTGCCAGTGCCCCACACCTCTGTATTTTTTCCATTTGGATCTGAAAGAAAATACTTCTGTTCCTTATCTGAGTTGAGCTGAGTCAACACAACACCATTAGTTGCTGGGTGGTGACCAGGCCTGACTTACAGCACCCGAATCCAATCACTGCCTTCATGATTACCACTAACCTCAGTTTAGCCACCAAAACTGTCTTGCTCTAAGCCACACAGTATGACCTCCTAAGGCTATACTAGACCACTTCTGTCTAGTGGAAGAATTACCCACTTGTTTCGTGCTAGTGTTTATCTTTTTCTACAGCAATATGCAGGTTTCTGCATCAAGCTTTTAAGAAGGGCTGGAATTACATCATCACTCCTCATCCCTAACTACAAATCTCATTGACTCTGACAGAAATGACAGATTTCTAGCTGCATTATAGAACATGGGTAAAAAAACTGCTTTGGTTTCACTGAACAACATTCCCCCCAAAAAGGTAAAAGGCTAAAACCCATTTAGATTTAACCACAAATTTCATCTTCAAGCTACATTACTACTTCAAGGACTAATATTAGACTTCTCAGTCTATTTCTGTCACAGCAGGCCAACATCAGGCAAGCTACATGCTGTCATGGAACGGGCAAGAACAAGCTGAGTGAGCATTGGCCTCTCCCCTCTTCTTCCCAGGCATCAATCTCCTTGCAAGAGCTAACAAAGCAGCTTCAGAGGAACAAAACACTTAAAATAGTTTATCTAAGAGCTGCAGTACTTCTATGATGTTTTGTACAAAATATGCACCATCTCAACACTTAAAAAGCAAGTTTTTGTTCCTCTTCTGTGCCCCCTTTAGTAGGGTGGACAATGAATCTAATATAACCCATGACTCCGAGAGCATGAACAGGATTTAGTTACTACCTTAGTAAGGTGGATAAACAGGATTTACACAGCCATTTAGCAGATGCAAGCCATGAGGCAGAATTGTTAAAAGCAGTAACATGTTTCAACTCCCTAAAATCAAATAAACTTTCTACCACTCATTTCTATCTGGTAAATATATTGAGAGAGTCATCAAAACAAGATCATTTACATTACAGCTAAAATACAAAGTTATTCATTCCCATCCAAAACCAGAATGGAATTCAAAAGCAAAGCCTAAAAGGTTTCAGGAGTCCCGTTTTGATAATGCCACATTAACCACGGCAGCTCATGAGTTTCTGAAAGCTTAGCAAATTCAGGTACGAGGGTTAAAAAGCAACATATTATGACTTGTCAAGTCCCTCAACTTCCCCAGCATAATAATACAGTGTATTTGGTCCATCCCACACCTTTAAAACAAATAAGGAAAGCCACAATCTCTCACTGTTTTAGTTTTAACTCAACTGGCATTCAACTCCCGCTGGCCCAAAGACACCTTTCCAGCTGTGGCTCCCAAGTGTCCAGCAGCTGACAGCTTCACATCCTCCACATTCATATGCCCAGGTCTAAGACCACTCCACACCACTATCTCAAAGATACAGCGTGTTATATCATTTTCAAAAATCCCTTAGAATTTTGATGTTAGAATGAAGTTGTAGATCCAGTCTCCAGGCACACATGAACACACAAATAAGAGTTTAAATTTTCAAAAGACAACAAAGAAAGAGGAAGAGTCAACAAAGAGCAGCAGGAAATATTTTAGGAAAAGTCTTACAAATTTTAATATGTAAAGAGGTTTTGTTACTAAATTCTAAAAAATAAAAATAAAAACACATGTAAAACAAAAAACTTTGCATTTCACCATCAAAGAGATAAAAAGGAAATTGACAGAGCAAATGAAAAACAAACTTCAGGGTAATTTATATGTAAATACAAGAACTCAGCAACAGTTTTAGGAATCTTAACCTGTAATGGAATTTTTCTCTTTAACTTGTCATAGATAGCAACTGATGCCATTCTTCTATTACACTAAAGTAATGTTGCCATGATTCTCCCAACTAAAAACAACAGGAAGTGAACACCTAGAAGCCAAAAAAGAAAAACACGTTTTTGTTATTCATGGCTTTATTTTTCAACCTTAGAAAAAGAGAGAAGAATTACTGCTGGGGCAATGAATATCTTTCTTCAGAACAGTGCCTCTGTTAGGAAGGTCTTAAATGTTTCTTCCATAGCATTGGACATTCCTTAATACCAGTTTTACTGCACGCTGGGATAATTAATTGTGGCATAATTCCGTGACAAGTAAAATCAGGTTATTTAGCCTGAACAAGTCACATGGAAATAGCAAAAGTGTCATTCTAACCTCCTATTATAAGAGAAATCTTGCATGATTTCTATTTCATAAGCTAGTTATGACATATTTTATTATTTTTTTCTTAATGTATAATTTTGTAGTCTAAACACCACTACGTAATCCCTCCATCAAGCAAAACAGGTAAGTTAAGAAAGCTCTCAGATTTTAGGAGAGTGGAGTAATTTTTTTCATAGATATGCAAAATGTTTTAGATGCCACAGTCACCAAGCATTGTTTTCTCCTACAGAGGGTAAGAAGCACAATAACACAAAACACATTATCATCTTATCTGCCTCTGCTAGTTCTACAAATTCTATCAGTGGAAACAGACTTGACTTATTTATCATCCATCTACCCTTGGAAGTACAAGGGTGCAAACTCCACATTCCTACACATCAAGAGACATCTAATTAGCGTTAATTACCATTTATGAAATATCACAATGTAGCATCTTACCCGGGGAAAGTGCCAAATCATGGTGATATTGTCCTTCAGCCACACCACACCTTCCTGGGCTCTGGTTATTTGCCTTCTTACCTAAATCTTTGAAATCTGCCAGCCAGCCCTACTCCACCCTGCCAAGGGCATTTTCCTCTTTGCATCACAGGCATTAGGCAAAACAGCATATTTAGTAAAGCAGAGATTAAGGGTCTCCTAGAGCATCTCCAAAAGCTCTTACAAAAAAGTGCATCCCTCTGCCAGCTCAAACGGTTGACTGCCATTCAGTTCTGGCCTTCAGGAGCACACCGTAAGTTATCTTATGAAAGAAAAAGACAAGCTCCATTCCTGGCCCTACAACCCTGACAATAAATTCATTGCTTCAGGGGTGCAGAAACATTCCTGCAACCACCCTGACGTAAGACCTGTATCCCAAAATCTCTGGAGAAGGGTCTAGCAACTGTGATGGAAATTCCTGTGGAGTACCACAAAGAAAATTTGCCTTCACAGGAATCAGAACCATCTTCCTGATCCTTACAAACCCTGTGTCTCTTACAACAAAACAGTCCAAAAGTAATAATAAATTAGAAAGCAAGGACTAAGGAAAACACATTTGCAATGCAGAAAACTATGAGGGCATTCCACCAAATTCACATGGTTCCCAAAGATAAAAACCAGCAGTTCAGGATTTCCTGGAAAATTTTCCCTACACCTTACTGCACCAAGCAGCAACAACAGAGATACTTTGTGTATATACTCTGTTCCCAAAAGAAAACTCTGCACTAATCCAGAAGGAAAGTTGGAACACACAATAGCAAAACAGTTGTACAACCAAAGCTTTCACTGGTAAATCTTTCTACAATACCTTCAGCTCTTCAAGTAGCACAGACCTAGGGATTCTCCAATTCAGTCACTTTGGGAAGAAAACTCGAGAAGAAAAAATTCCTTACACTACTGTTAAAGATAGATAAATTCAGAACGTGTGATTACACTTCCAGTAACGAATTTTGAAGTAGGAAATGAAAACTGACTTAATATAAATTAATACAAATACTTAATACAAATTTCCAGATGTTGTATTCTTCAATTAAAATTCTCATCAAACACCACAGATCTGAGGGCCTTCCTGCATTTCTGCTGTTCAGTAGCAAGTAAATCAGAAGACCATACTGCTTGAGGATGAAATATTGTGCTAGTTAGCTTAGAACATTCTCAACTGGGAAACTCAGTGAAAGAAAGCAGTTACAGGAAAAAATGTGTTTGTTGTACAGATACTTTTCCAATATCAGCATTCTGAATGTTTTAACTCTGGAGCACTGCTTTCGTTCCCAGGCTTATTTCCAGACAATAACTATAATGTTTACATAAAAAAGATTATATTGTGTTGAAATATTATTTTGACTGCAAAAGAAAATAATTTACTGCTGGTCAGAAGCTAGATTTTGTCATTTTATTCTCCAAATTATAAAAGAGTTTTGTGATTGAGGGGCAAACCCACATAGTAAAATCTGAATATGGGCAACGAAGCCTTGACCTCTTACAACTCATCTGAAATTAAATATTCTCAGAATTCAAAGCACTTTACTTTCCCAAATCCAAGTAACTGACAGGACATGTCTATCCACTTTCTTCCGTCATCCCGATTTACTCATGGCAGTCAGCTAAAGTTGTTACCTAAACACAACAGAGGTCCTGAACCATCCCAAGGCACAGAGATTTTCCCCTTCCAAGGAACAGGACAGACTTCATTATTTGAAGACTGTTCTCTTAGAATGCACACATGTGAGCAAAACTTCATCTGGCTGGAAGGGCAGCACAGCCCATCCTGGGATGGGAAAGTCACAGCAGACACACCAGCTTGCAGGGTTTTCACATACCATATCTGCAGCCATTGAGCATGAACTCAGAGAGTTCACATGCAAAAAATATTTTCAGCGTATTTCCTCCACAGCAGCAAGAAAGGGGAGGGCAGGGAGGAGGGAAGCACCAACAAACCAACCTTTGCCCACTGTTTTTAGCTAAATGAATCCTGAACAGGATTTCACACAACAAAGCTCTGTTTCCACACAGAGCTCTCTTGCATGCTTGGTTCCAGTGGCCTGGTGGTGCTTTTCACAAGAAGTCAGAAGACAACTCCATAAGGGGAAGTGGGCAGCCGAAACACGACAAGAGCGGGTAGTCACCTCCCTAACGAGTGACTAGAGCAAGTCTCTTCGTCATCTTTAAAAGCCCATGCTGTTCACTGAGGGTTTGAAATATATTTATGAAGCAGCATATCAAGTCTGCAGAAATGTCAACAATAAATACTAAATATTTTGGGGTAAAAAAAATCATTCACAATGTTTTGTGACTTTAAAATGGCAGATATCTCAAAACTCTGTGATTTGCATGGAATTACCGCCTAAACATAAGTAGACAAAAACCCCAAACTGTGCTTTCTCCACAGCAAGATATGTCCAAACATGCACTCAGCATAAGTGCACACTTATAATTAGGATGTTATGCAAAATGGCTATTGTCGTGGTTTGACCCTGGCTGGATGCCAGAGACCCACCCCAACTNGCCATGGCAGCACGGAAAGCTCAGGCCAGAACTGAGCTGTTAACCCCCTCGCTACCAGAGCAGCAGAAAACCCCCTAAACCATAACAGCTATCAAATACTTTGTTAGCAGTAAGACCATAAAAGGCTCAGAAAAGAAAGTTATATTTTCATCCATTCCTCTGCTCATGAGTCACGAAAAAAAAAGCAGAATTTTTTCAGTTGGCAAAGACTTTAGATAGTACAGCTTTATTTTGCCAAGGGCAACAGGATTCAAGTGTGGCAGAACAGAGAAAAATACAATGACAAATAAGATAAATCAACAGCTGAGATCAATAATTCAACACATAAAGGCCAAGTGCCCAATCTTCAGGCTGTTTATTTACTTATTTACTAAAAGATAAGAGTATTACATAGTACATTTGGGGAAATGCTTGACATTTAGCCCATATTTATTAAAAGAAAAAGTCAAAATCAGAATTCAAAATGCAGGAGGATAGGAATTTTGAAAATATTTGCATTAAACTGCTGGGGTTTTTTTAAGGTATAGACCTTTTAGCCCACTGTAGGCATGATGAGGCAAATGTTCAGCATCAAGAATGATGAGATGACCACAACAGGCCCACAAAGATAGAAGAGTTCAAGAATAACTTTGCTGCAGCTTGACACACAAGTGAAACGAATCCAAGAGAAAACATCTGGCAGCCACTGTGGCACAGAGAAGAGCCTGTACCTATGTCATACATAGTTTCCAGAAAATCCACCAGAAAGTACAGCAGCAGGTAACCAAACTAGATGCTCAAACTAAAAAAAACCCTTTTACTCCACACTTTCACGAAACTGCCAGATGGGGATTTTATGTGTAAGGCAACACAACAGTTGTGTACCAAAAAGAAACTTTTCTGATAGCTCTCACATGAGCTGTGTCTGACTACAACACATTAAAACTGAAGCTTCTAGTTAGACCAGACCAAAACTTTTATACAAACACCACAGAATGTTTCAACATCCTTATTTTGATGACAGGATTCCTTTAAATAAATAAAAATTGCAAAAAGCATTGAAGTACATGAAACATGAAAGTAAAGGGTGAATTTTACACTCTTCTTTCACTGTTTGTCTTTCAAAGTTATTGCTGGAAAAAGCCTTGATCTCCCATCATTATTTCACCTACCAGCACCTCCAATTGTTGCAATCCTACACAGGAAACAAAAGACATTTGTTTACTCTTCTCATTCCATTTCATGTTTCATTCTGTTTTCAAACAAAAGGAAGACCCACAGTATGTAATACAGTAAGAATCTTTTTTCATTATTTACATTCTTTATGTTTTGACACAAAAATCAGCTTAAATTTACTATCACAGATTCAGAGAAAAGTCAAACTGGTTTTGTTTCTAAATAAGCATAATGTAAGATTTCTGAGTGAAATTACAAGCTTACATAACTTTTGGATTTTTCCTTCATTTAACTGTTTTAGTTGCATTTTTGGCACAAGGCATTCTCACAGAGATTAGATAATGCAGCTTCTTGCATAAGACAAGCAATGACACAAAAGTATTCACAACTTCCCTTAGAAACTACTGTGTATTTCCTGCAGTGGAAGTGACTCTTCTTACTACTCTGATGATTAGTGGAGCACTTTATATAAAGAGTAAGAGTACAGAAGTTCAGTAATTGGCTCAGCAATGTTTGAATTTCAATGGTGGAAGCTGAGTTAAAAAGAGCGAGTCAGCACTTCCAAACAGAAAGCCCTTTTCTAAAATGCCTGGATTTTTTACTTTCCTATTGCCATTTCTGGAGTTGAGCCATTACTAAGATTGAGATATTTTGTTTATAAAACAGGAAGTATTGATTTTTCCTTCATCTCTCTTCCCTGGACCCACCAACAACAGTTCATATTGAAGTACTGTCTCAAAGGATCCACAAAATCCAGCCTTGCTAGCCCGGATTTATTCAGCATACTTGTAGTTTTAACATGTCAGAACAAGTGAAAAGCAGACAAAAGGGAAGCAGACTAAAGATGATACAAGATCGACAGAAAATGTTGTCGATTCTAGACACATGTACCCTTCTCTAAAACCAGACAAAACAAAAAAAACCCAAATCCCTTTTACCAGACTAATAGATAAAATGAGGAGCTCCTCAGACTGTGCCAAACCATATTAGACAGTCATGTCTATATTACACAATAATTTGGGTTGGAAAAGACCCTTAAAGATAGGTTTATAGTTAGACTCAAACACTTCCAAGTCCACCACTAAACCACGTCTTTGAGTAACATAGCTACATGTTTTTCAAATGCCTCCAAGGATCATGGACTCTACCACCTCCCTGGCCAGCCTGTTCCAATGCTTTATCTCCCTTTTGGTGAAGAATGTTTCTCTATCTATCTATCTATCTATCTATCTATCTATCTA
>WEKX01017432.1:18862-40400 GCA_013390025.1 Pitta sordida | reverse complement strand
CTCTTCCCACATTCCAAGCACTTGTAGGGCCTCTCCCCGGTGTGGATGAGCCTGTGCTGGCGGAGGTTGGACAGGTCGCTGAAGCTCTTCCCACATTCCCCACAGGTGTAGGGCCGTTCCCCAGTGTGGATGTGCTGGTGGGTGAGGAGGTTGAAGCTGTCCCTGAAGCCCCTCCCACATTCCAAGCACTTGTAGCGCTTCTCCCTGCCCTCAGGCTGCTCAGGGAACAGCAGCTCAGAGCTCCCCAGGAAGCTCCGGCCGCCTTCCCGGCACACGGTGCCTCTTTCCTCCTCACAGCAGCGGGGGCTGGCCTTGGAGCCCCTCCTCGGGCCGCAGCTCCGGGGCTTTTCCTCCCCGGTCCCTTCCTGCGCCGGGGAGCCCTTCAAAACGGCCTCTTCCACCAGGGTCGCACAGGGGGGTTTGTCCTCTGGGCTCTGCATCCTCAACTTTGGGATTCCTACATGGAAACCATCCATCTCTTGAAAAAAAAAAATGCTAGGAATTACCCTGGATGGTAGAAGAAACTGCTCTATTCTTTTTTAAAGCTCTCTAACAAGTGATAAGAATGGACACAAACAGGCAATACATAGAGGATATGTATTCATGTATTTCTGAAAGCATCTAGAAGTACATTACAAAGACTAGGTAATATTGTTACAGAGTTATTTAAAAACATTAAAAAGAACCTGATCTTGGTGATTCAAGCGTTTGGGGTTTTTTTTCAGTCTCTTCCCTTCTCTTTGACTCTTTCCTTTAAAAAAAAAACCAAGCCTGTGTCTTCCTTAATGAAATACTCCTTTTTATTTTTTCTCAGAAGTTTTACATTTCATTTATGTCAGCTAGAAAACCAAAACCTTTAACAATACTTATCAAACCACAGAAATTAACTGTAAGAGTCATGTGAGCAGTGAGGAGCACCCTAAAACTAACCTCCATAATAAAATTAACCTCACATTTCAACAGGCATGGGAGTGGCAAAGTTATTAGACAATGTAACATATATATTTCCCAAAATTAGACCTTCCTATCTGCCTCCTTCAGTAGCCTGCTTCTTCCCACACTCAAAGGACAAAGAAAACCTACAACTTGGTCTAACATAAAAGAGGTACAGACCCTCCACGTATTCAAAGTCATAAGCTGAAAGCAACAGAGTGAAAGACAGGCTGATCACCAGTGCAGTGATAAGACAGCTAATTCAGTCACAGGGCAGCACAAGTTTTCCCTACAATGCAGTATTTCTCCCCTTTTAATTAACCTAACACAGTATTAGAAAAATTATTTTAAAAAAATTATTAAAAGTATCCTGTTCTAGAGAACAGAAATAATTTTATTCTCCTCCTTTTCTCCCTCAGAAAAACAAAATACAAGAGAAAGTGTTACTAGAATTACTTGAACAAGCTCTGCAGCTGAGGAAACAGCAACCCTAACGCCAGACATAGAAGTGTCCCCTTCAGTTTTGGTCTCCAGTGTCACCACAAACACACTCAGACTTTCTGAGCAGACAGCAGCTATCAAGGTGTCCATCTGAGGTGTAGAATAAAACCAAGGATTTAATCCCACCTGCCTTTCCAAGTGTCACTGTAATCGAAACATCTTTGTTTTAAATACACACAGGAGAGAACGTGTATGTACAACTACACAATTACTGCGCTTGGATATTCTGCCAAGCTTTTTATACAAAAAACAAAACCCAAATGAAACAACAAAGATAACAAGTCCACCAGGAGACAATGCAAACATTTCACAGCTGGGCTCCTTAAGAAAAGTAGTATCCTTGAATCCAAACACAACTCAGGGCTCTACAAATGGCAAACCCCATTCCTGAAATTCTGCTAGTATTTTTCACACGTAGTTTCAAATGGTTAACCAGAAGAATCTGTGGAGAATAATTTTTTAACTTTGGGAACAGCTAATTTTGTGCATTCAGAGCATTACATTTATGAGAAAACTTCCAAGCACCTGGAAGAACCGCTATACATTGCTGATAAAGTGCAGTAAAACAGATGCTCCGACACATCAAATGCAGTCCTGCAACAACAGCATGCTCAAGAACTACTCACCACACATGTATTTAAAAAGCAAACATAATTATGCAGTAGAATAATGTGAACAGGTTATCTCAGTTTTGAAAAGCTGGTAGTCATTTTCTGATGAAAGAGAAGAGTCTGTCACAAAACAAATCAAGTATACAGATTTTCATTTGCTCAAATCTTATTTTGGATATTTCACAGGTCATTTGCCATACAGACCAGAAGGAAAGAGTCAGGTATCCCAGTCTTGCATCTGCACTGCTGCTTTGTAAATGTAGGATTTCACTCTCAATGAAATATCCACAAAAAAACCACCCCAAACATAAAGGTCAACAAAAAGTCTGTACAATAAAGGAGTTGGCCACAATCCACCACATACAGAAACATGGCAGCAAAATACTGAAAACCTTCAAGTGTTCAGGGAATATATTTGCCAATGACAGCTGAAAAAGAACTTTGCTGATCTCTGTAGGAAGCAGGAGCTTCAAAAACTAGTCCTAATGATGTAAATCTGAGCAGTGAGACAAAAGGGGTCCACAGTTGGTCCTCAGAACCACAGTGAACAATCTATTGTGTTGTACTGCTACTAGCAACTGTCCTACTAGGTCACATCATCTAACATCCAATATTTTTACGTTAAGCAAATGGGAGATGCATTCAAAAGGCAAACATGCTTAGCTCCCTTAAAGAAATAAAAGCTGAAATAAGCATTAGAGACAAAGTGTCAGTTCATATTTTCTTGCTTTTTCTTCTGCTCCTTAAAAATAAAAGCTCGTTATGAATGTTGCAAAAAGCTGCAACGTATGTGAAAGACCCCTTGGTAAACTAAGGCATCTGCTTGAAAATTTTTCTTTATTCCATTTTCCAGTTCCAGTTAGCAGCAGAAAATAATTCCTACACTCTTAAGTTCCTCAATGCATTTCTCCCTTCATTTACTAATGTTTCTTCTTGTGTTCAGGTTTTGTACTAAAATTATTGCTGAAGCAGGGGAAAAGAAGCCCCATTTTAACTCATCAGCTGGGATATGCCAAAATAAGTTGGTTTCTTAAGCAGGATTAGGCTCTACAGCCATTAGTCAAAATCAGACTATCATTTTGTACTCTGCTCACTTAAACTGGCACTTCATCATGACTTACAGGAACAAGACGCAAGACATTTATAAACACAACTCAATGGGAAGCAGTTATTCAAAGTCCAGGCTGTTCCAACGCTGCTCTGAGGTTGCCCAGGACAAAACACCAGCAAGAGCCACAGACAATTAACACCTTCCAGACTCTGGGAAAGGGAGAAGAGAGGCAGATGAAGCAGCTCAGTGGAGCTCAGCAGCACAGGCCAGGCCACTGATACAGCCATGGTGGGTTTGTACCTTACCAGTATCACAATGATTTAGGACTACCTGTACCTTAAAAACATTACAATATTATGGAAGTATCGTTTCTTACTGTCCTGCACAGACAAAGGCCATGCTGGCACGAAAATCTCAGACAGGATCAGTCAGAAGCTACGTAACAAAGAACATTAAGCCTTTAAAGATGATTAGCTTCAGCAACTAAGGCTGCTTTACTTTTGAATTGGCACTTTCAGTCACAATTCACCCTGTTAAAGCTTCAGAGCTGTATGACTACCCTGTGATTGTGATTCTTCAACTGCAGTCCCCTGGACCTCTAGTAACCTGCAAAGCCTGTCAGATGCGGCTCAATGTGACTCCATAAAATTATAAGCTCCCCTACCTTTACATCCAAAAGACCAAAGTCTATGATAAATTTTCAGGGTAGACACAAGCCAAAACAAATGTGGGGAGGTTTCTGAGTGGCAGCATAGGGTACAAACTCCACAGGAAGGTGAGGGGGAAGGAATTAACAATAAACCAGCATGTGCAGACTTGTAAGTGCCACTTCATCTTATGACGGATGTTTTGCAATGCTAATTCAGGAGCAGGAGTGTCCAACTAATAGAAATGCAAAGGACTCACTGATTGTTATGCACCTTTCTTTTTCTTTTCCCTGTGGAGAGAAAAACGACAAAATCCACATGACTGCTGAAGAACAGATATTGAGGATCTTTTCTGGCCAGTAGTAAAACTTTCTATACCAGCATTACAACTCCAGCTCTCCAGAAGTAATAGATCTACCAAGGAAACTGACTGTAAATTTTTGTGTTGGTTTGGGTTTTTTACCAAATTCTTTCTACTGAAGTTAGGATATTTGCAGCTATACCAGAAATCCTTAGTAAGATGCATAGCTAAGACGGAGATTTTTTTTTATCTCCTTACATCTCTACAAGCATTTTCTAGTTATCACTAAAGGTAGAGTCAGGACAAAAGCCTTTCATTGAATAAGAAAGTATTTCTGTTTGGTTTGACTACCCAAAGAAATACCAAACTTAATACATGGTGAATAGGAAAGAAAAAAAATGAAGGTAGGATATAGGCACAAATTTCTACAAAGAGTAAACATGTTGATGGCTGGTTTCAGTGATATGTACATAAAAATGTACTGCTGAATACACAGTGTAGTCTATCCATAATATAAACACGCTCAAAGCAGATCTTTATGACCCGAATTGAAACAATCAATGCACAGTTCAAAAGACTGAGATGGGATTAACATAGAACATGTAGAAAACCTCACTTTTTTCCAATTCTGTAATCTCTTTGGTTCATAATGCACTCTTGAGTATTGTGATAAGTTATGCTTTATGTCACTATGACAAAATTATATTTCACAGAATCTTAGAATGGCCTGGGTTGGAAGGGACCCACAAGATCAACTAGTTCCAAATCTGTAGCCATGGGCAGGGACACCTTTTACTACACCAAGTTGCTCAGAAACCCATCCAACCTGGTCTTAAACACTTCGATGGAAGGCGCATCCACAATTTCTACTGGCAGCCTGTGCCAGTGCGTCACCACCCTCACAGTAAAGAATATTTTTCCAACAGCTCATCTAAAACTGCCCTCTTTCAGCTTGAAGTTATCCCTCCCTGTCCTGTTGTTACATGCCTTTATAAATAGTCCCACTCCATCTTTGTTGTAGACTCCCTTCAGATGCTGGAAAGCTGCAATTAGGTTACTCCGAAGCCTTCTCTTTCCTAGGCTGAAAAATTTCAATTCTCTCAGCCTTTCCTCATAGGAGAGGTACTCCATCCCTCTAATCAACTTGGTGGCTCTATCTGTGGACTCGCTCCAGCAGGTCCATGTCCTTCCTGTGCTGCGTCTCCAGAGCTGGATGCAGCACTCCAGGGCGGGTCTCACTAGAGCACAGTAAAGGGGTAGAATCAGCTCTCTCATCCTGTTGGACTTGCAGCTTTTGATGCAGCCCAGGATACTCCAGTCAGGCACACCAATGAAGTGCCTGAGACCTGAAGAAACGGAACTTTATTTTTTCATCTTCATGACACTGGAAAATGCCACCTAACCATGATACAAACATGAGAAGCACTTAGATAAGGCATCCAGAGATTTTCTGCACAGTGTTGCACTGATCAGCATCTTGAGCTACATTTGCACGACAAGACATCAAAGACCATGTAGTCTCCCCACCTTTCTCCACCAATTCATTCTGGTGAACACAGACCTGCAGCTCTGAAGAGCAGAACACAAAAGTCCAGCGAGCTCCCTTGCTTCCACGTTATGAAGTAAAAGGAAATACAGTTATACCTCCTCCATCGCGAGGAACGGGACAGACGACAGCCCCCGCGAAACATTATTCTCGCAAAGAACGGCAGGTCGTTAATATGCATGCAGGCCACGCCCATTGCCCCACCCCCCGGAACTCCGCAGGGCTCCGGGGCGCACTTTTTTGCTTCTCCCTTCGGACTCTCTTGAACATGGGGAAGAAAAGGGAACCATTTCTGAGCCCACTCTGCCTCGGGAGACCCCCTCCCAACCCCGAGATCCCGCAGGTCCGCCATGATCAAATCTNACTCCCGGCCATCCCCGTTGGGCCGGGCCAGCGCCGCCCCACAGGGAGCTCCGGCACTGCCTCTCGGTGGAGCAGAGTCAGTACGCATGCGCGAACGGCATAAATTCGCAAATGGTGGAATCAAAACTGCAATAAATTCACATTGCAAATGCGCGAGGTCGTGAAGGAGAAGTCGCGATACAGAGAGGATTCACTGTACATCTTCCTTCACACAGCCAGTTTCTGTTTCAAAACTAAACACTGATGACCTGCACTTTCATTAACTGCTGTCATGTTGATCCTGGAGTATTCAACACATTCAAAAGCCAGAACAAAGGTCAAAACAGGATGATAACCTCTGCACATGTGACTGCTGAGTACTTGAGCTGGAAAAGGCCAATACACAGAAAGAACGCTTCTCTGCCCTGGTTCACCAAATATTTCCAGAAGTAAATCAAGAAAAACATTATGGTGCATTTAGCGCAAACAAAAGGACCAGTTGGAAACCCAAAATTCCCTTCCTGGAGGGCAGAAACATAACTGGCAGAAATACAGTGACCCTCTGATTAATCACAGTCCGCATCTTTGTGGGATCTGATCAATCGCGGTTGATTATTCCTCGACTTGTGCAACCTCACTCATGTGCAGAACATACCAAGAACTCCTTCAGCTTGTGAACATATAATCAGCTTATGAATACGTAATTGGTCCCACTCACCATCACCACCCACCAGATTTGCCGCACATCCCTCATTCTCACCGTTTGGGGGAAGGGGAATCGCTACTATCTCCGTGATGCCAGGAGCGCTGCCGCACACCCAGCGCACAGGCACTGTGGCCATGCCAGCACTTCTGGGCACAGCGGCGCGGTGCCGCTGCGAATGGGGGGATGGCGGGGGATGGTTGCCACTGTCAGTGATGACCCTGGGGTGGTGGTGGATGGGAAGTTTAATCCCCAGGCAGACGGGAGCGGAGCCACTGACTTGGCACCACGCCTCCGCTCTGTCCGCATGGTTGCAACTTTGGCGACAAAGCCCAGCGGGTCCCGATGCCAGCAGCTCAGGCTCCGGATATCAGGGTACAACCCCTAGTGCTGGCACCAGAACCCCCTCACTGCCCAAAATAAAAAGTTCCTTCTAGGCAGCAGGAGTGTACTGTGGGAATTTTGTAGATGTTTATTGCTGTGTCAGACACAGTTGATACCAGACAGGCCTGGGGAGTCTCTTCTAGGATGTGTGGGGCAGAGGAGGTGCGGAGGGAGGGTAGGAGAGGGAAGGGGAGAAAGCTGCAAGCGTTCCCGGCACGGGGCGTTTCTGTCCTCCAGTGCTGCTCCATTTCTTCCCGCCTGTCCATCCCCACCCCCTGCATCTCTGAGGAGTGGCAGCAGGAGCAGATCACAGAGAGCCACCAGCTCTTTCTCCCTGTGCAGCTGCCACTGGCCTGCACTCCTGCAGACAGGCCCGGCGGGAGGCGGATCCCAGCCGCTGCCCACCAGGTATGGGGCAGGCGGCAGCAAGCCGGGGAGAAGCAGCAATGGTCAGCTTCCCTCAGCCTGCAGTGTTGGCCTGGCTGCATGCCTCAGCCTCCCCCAGGGTCCTGCACTGGAGCAGTGCAGCACCTACACCATGTTTGAACACAAGAGATATACACCAGCAACCAGAAACCCAGATGAAACCCAGCACAGACACAGCAGGGAAAGGACAGTGGCAGGAGGTTCCACGTCCACTCGGATCCACAGGGGAAGGCGGGTGCTGGCTTCAAGGCCTCCAGCTGCGCTGGCTGCTGTGGGGTTTCTGTACTCAGAAACACAGTTCCCTTCTGGGAAATGGCAAAAGGTATTTCCTCTGCTTTAATGAGGTGCTACGGAGCGAGCCGTGCTCCCAAGACCACCCTACAGACATTATTAGTGGAGAGGGCATGGCTACGGACGTGGCCTAATTGAATATTCATACATCCACTATCTTCACAGATTCTGTACTCACGGGACCTGCACAGACCTGCCTCCCCACAAGTTCTGGACCTTGACTGTACATGAAGAAAAGTGGTTATTCATTTAGCATCCCAAACCCATAGTTCATAAGGTATCTCAAAGTCTTTGTAACCCTCACTCCCAACCCTGCTAATAATGTTAGAAGATGATGTGTGAAATAGATTTAAAAGACCAAAAACACAACACAAGAAATATTTTTCAAACACTGAGATACTGTTTTGTGACAAAAGATGTACACATAACATCAAAGGGTTTCTGAGAAATACTATGTATTAGAACCAGTGAGTTGCTAATTCAAGCCAAATAGCAGGTTCAACAGGCAGCACCAAAATCCCTGATCAATGGACAGCACTACTGGTATTTCTGCTACTTCCCCCATGTGCAAATATAACTCCAAAACTAAACATGGGACAAGATGCAAACACCCATCCCTGGGCTTGTTTAAATCCTGCACCTATGAGAAAAGAACTACCAAGAACACACAACACACACGGAGGAAGCAACACACCACATTCATCCTTTTAAAAACCACAGCAAGTCTAACCTGCTGCAGGTTAAAGACAAGTCATGAACCTGTGGCAACACACACACAAGGGATGACTGTGATGGCATCATTTATAGCAGCTCAGCAGCTGGGAAATGACACACACACATCCTGTGCACATGCCACACGGCTCAGAGTCCCTTGGCTGGCAAAATGGTGTCTGCATGCTGAATATCACAAAGGTGCTCAAATGTGCCCAGAGAAGAGCAACAAGGCTGGTGAGGGGTCTGGAACACAAGCCCCATCAGGACAGGCACAGGGAGCTGGGCTTGTTTAGCCTGGAGGAGGCTCAGGAGACCTTATCACTCTCTAGAAGTCCCAGAAAGGAGGTTGTAGTCGGGGGAGGGGGAAGAGGGGGGGTAGGTCAGTCTTTTCTCCGAGGCAACCAGTGACAGAATGAGAGGACACAGCCTCAAGCTGTGCCAGGGGAAGTTTAGGCTGGATGTTAGGAAGAAATTCTTCACAGAAAGAGTGATTGGTCATTCGAATGGTCTGCCCAGGGAGGTGGTGGAGTCACCGTCCCTGGAAGTGTTTAAAAAAAGACTGGAGGTGGCACTTAGTGCCATGGTTGAGTTGCTGAGATGGTGTTAGGCAATAGGTTGGACTTGATGATCTCAAAGGTCTTTTTCAACCTAGTTAATTCTGTGATTCTGTGAAAGATCTCCCAGCACACTCCCAGTTGCAAAGCATACCCCTGTCAGGGCTGGAGCATACCAAGTCCAAAACAGCTGTGGGTAGCCAGGAATTTTAAAGGAGCAAAGAGCAATGGTTTCATGCTAGTGAAATGCCCTGAGAAAACAAACAAACAAATAAATAAATACATAAATTAGCGCATGTCTAACAGTACTCAAGTATCTTGGCATAAATTGTGTTTAAGAGTAGAAATAAATATACTGAATTAGACAAACTGCCTTCAAGCACAAAGCAACAGAACAGGCTCAAGAGACTTTGCTTCATGTTCCAGCCCATGAATAGACTTTGACACCGTCAGTGACTCATGCTGTGCCACAGCTATTACACAGGAAGATACCTCAGCCTCTTACCAGCAGGATAAACTCTATTACTGAAAAACAAACTCATCTATTCAGGTCACTACATCTTACTCTCACCACTACAGGAACACTAGTAATGAAACAGGGTACAGCTATTTCACTAGAGTATATCTATAAATCTTAGGATACCTGGGATTTTAAACAGTGGGAAGAACATACATCGTTTATATGATAAAGGGAACATCAGTTATTCTTCAGATACACAAAATCACTTAAAATCTTTCAAAATATATCTATATAATGAAAAAATAGCACTTTCAGGACTGAGGGCTCTATCTTTTCAGTCAAAGCATACAGACAATAGTATAAACCCAACCCAACCTGAAGGAAGAACTGTAGCAAACATTTAACCAGGTCTTCCATTATAAGAAACAGATATCCACCATAAATCTTATACCTTGATGACTTTATAGAGAATGGTTAAAGAAGCAATAGCTTCAAATATGCATAAAAAAAAAAAATCAATCTCCACATCACTGCTCTTCATTTTTTTTAAATGTCAAACAAAAAAAAAACCAACTTAAAACTGAGAGTAAGGTAAGTGCCTTCATGTATAATTTTGTTCTATTTCTGGGCTGTATTTCACAAGAACATTTTAAAAGAATTTTTTAAAGGTCTTTTGAATACTACAACAGAACAAAAACAGATGACGATGCATCTCTGCATCTCTACATAATGTTAGATAAATGCACTGAGTTGTAATTTACAGCAAATGTCCATTGCATGCTAACTATCAACAGTTCTAGAGTTTATTATCCAGACAGCCAGATTCGTATCTGGCCTAGACCACAAGGAACTAAGATCATGTTTAAATTAATCGTCTTGCTGCCAAATTCTTCATCATGCTATGAAGACATGCCCATCAAGTCACATTTACATTGTGCAACTATGTGAGATAAATCAGTCAGTATCTATTAAAAACTTTAACAAGTTAGCACATAAGGGGTTATTTTAGGAGCTTAGGACTCATGAAAGCTGGAAACAGTTTAATTTGCTCATAGCCACACCTGAACTTCCTCCAGCATTTTTAAAGTATTAGTCTTTAACTAGAGACAAAAGCTGTCATCAGTTCCACACTTGCATACCATGCCATGTCACCAGGTCACTATATCCCCTCTCAGACAGTCAAATGACATGGCACTTCCACAAACGCTGATACTCTCTTCTGCAGTATTGACATGACCCAACCAACTCAGGAGAGGGAAGTTTTACTAGTCATCAGGCAACATGCCTCCCCCCATCCATTCTGCTTCTTTCTAGTGGACAGTTTTACTAAGTATGAACCAGCAAACTCAGAAGGCATTATAGCACTTCCTGGGATATCCATTCATCTTCACAGAAAAAGGTGTTTAAGTTTCTATAAATAATATTTAAACATTTTTATAGCACTAATTCTCTCATGGGTAAGTTCTTCACTTCTATACCTAGTATCTACAAACTAACACCCTTCTCTGATAAATTAGCTTTATACAAGGTAAAAAAAAGTCTAACAACATCACGGAAATTGGAGAGAAATGAAAAGACAACAAACGGAAAAAACAAGAGAGTGAGCAATACCCTAAAGGGGAAAAAAATAAACATCACAGTACCAATTCCTGTGACATAACTTAAATAATATGCTGTGATACGGCCAAACAGACCAAAGCGGAACAAATGTTTGCATCTTATCTTGTATTTATTTGAAAGAGCCGTGGGGTTGATGACTCAATAAACCAGAATTAACACTTCTTCAATGAAGCTCACTCTAACTGTCTATCACATGGACCAAAGGAATCTTCTGGCTGCTCAAAGCACAGCACTGCACCAAAACAATCTAGCAGCCAGATTTCTAATAACGATGGAAGTTCCTTTAAGACAGCTGCAACATAGAAAGAAACACAGCTTTTCTTTGACATTTTTCATGCTTGCAAAAGTGGTTGCAGACACTCAAGTTCTCTTTGCGTCCAAAGCTTGTCAGAGTTTGAGAAAACTGGAAATACCAAAGAAAAAAGGAAACTACAGATAATGCAAGTCACAAGCTCACCACATTTTTTTTATTATTTGTGTTTTGTATATTTGAAGTTTCATTCAACGTCAGGAATTTCACATTCCACTCTGTGGCTCCAAGCAAAACATTAATAGGCAAAGCTGTTTTGCTCAATTTCTGTGACTCCTCCTACCTGCAGGAATATGCAGTTAAGAACAAGGACTTGGAGCTGGAAAAGAAGGCACAACCAACCAAATGAAAAAGCAGAGGAAAGAATCATGGACACAATTGAGCAACCGGCCACATTTGGTTGAAAGCAACCACAACGACAGTCAACCCTCGAGTATCGTGGGGCCTCGGGCCTCTGAGGACACCACAAAGCCCTTGCTCCGCAAAGACAAGCAGCTCATGAATATGCAATTAGGCCCTGCCCATCACACTGCCCACCTCAGCCCTGGAGCACTGGCAGGCATTCCCAGGACTGTCCCACAGCACAGGAGGTATCTTCTGACCCCTCCCCAACTGGAGACTCCAGGGAGAATCTCTGGGATAGCTGCACCACCACCTAGCCCTCTCTCATGACCAGCTGGGGCGTTGCAAGCTCCCAGTGGCAACAATGCGCTGGAACATGGGGATGGTGCTTAAACCACGGGCAGAGCAATGTCTTCCCTGGTACAGCCAGGGCATGCCAAGCAGTCTTGGGTAGCCCAGACCCTACAGGGCACGGCAGCTCACTCACACCATGCTCGGCATTCACCCTCATGCTCCAGATTAAAAAAAAAAAAAAAAGTGTTTAAAGCACAGAACCGCTATGAGCTCAACCTGGGAACCAGCGGGGCTTTGGGTGTCCAGGTTCTGCCTCTGTTTTATCAGCCCAGGGAGCTGAGCTGCAGAGGGGAGCCTAAACACCTCCCTGCTTGCAAGCGAGAGCAGGCACTGTGCCTGCCCACAACCAGGATCCGGTGGCACCGTGCCACAGATGTTTGCAAGCACAGCGCCAAGTTCCTGCTGGAAATCTGGCTTTTGCTGTGGCTCTGTGGCCTTCTTCTCTCCCTCCCGCTGTGAGCAGCAGCCCAGGCCCCCTTGGATACTCTGCTGGCAGGGTTCCACTGCTCGGGGAGAAGTGAGGGTGAGCGGCCGGCTGTGCCTAGTCAGATCCTGCAACAGCCCATCACCACAAGAACAGGACTGGTGCGGTGGCCGAGCAGGCACTCTGAGGGTCCCACATAAAATTCCCAGAGAATCACCGGGGTGATCGTGGCCACTCCACAGCTTGTGGCAGCAGCAGCAAATGGGTTTAAACTCAGGAAACAGAGCAAGCCTGGCCCCTGCATGGTGGCAGGCACTGCCCCTGGCTCCAGCAGTGGCAGCAGGTGTTGCTCCCAGCCCCGGCAGACACCATGGGGCAGCCGGGTCCCCACAGCGGGATGCAAGCTGGGACACAGCGCGGCGCTGGCATACACAGGCAAGGCAAAGGGAAGTGGGTTTTTCCCCCAGGGCGGTGTCCCCGTGGGCACCGGGAGCCTCTCGTCCCTTTGCACTTTGGCGAGCAGGGCGGGACTGACACACTGCCGGAGTGCTCTGAGGCTGAGGCAGGTGGTGCAATGGGTGGGGCTAATTTGAATATTCATGACTGTCAGTACATGCACAGTCGCAAATGCACCACAAAATATAGGGTCATCTTCATGGAAAAAAATCCTGCGAAGAAATGAACCCATGAGACTAGAACCACGAAGTAACAAGTTTTTACTATATATCCACTTACCCTGCTTGCCATCTGAATTGCTTAAATGAAGCTCTCTTTCATCTATTAGCAAGCTAAATATATTTTCCTTTCTTAATATAAATTAGAAGCATTTGATCTAAAGATCACAGAAATGCAATATGGGAACAGAAAATAATTCTTTGTGCTTTTCCTTCAACTTAAGAGCCAACATTTATACACTATGTATTTAAACTGCAGGAATTATCCCAGTAGAAAGCCTGTGCAACAGTGAGGTTGTCTTGGTCATGTTATCTGCAATTTCAGCTATCATGCATAAGGACACTTCTGTTTTAGCTCCTTTCTGTTTCAAAAACTGTTTCACTCCATTGCCATTAAAAAAAGCAACAGCAGCAACATTGCATGACAGTCCTACTTAATCCAGGGTTATAATCCTTCAAAGAAAAAAGAGAAGAAACATGAGGTCAAGAGTGAACTAAAAAGATACGTGTAAAAAGGTGCTGCACCTCAACACCAGGAAGGATTGACAACATAGTCACAAGACTCAATACTCAACCTGTTTGCAGTGTTTTACAATGTCTGCACAACTACTTATCAAACAAGGAACATTCTTATGCTCTAGTTAAATATATAAACAACAGTTTGGCATAGAAGAACTATCACCTTTTATTTCAGCATAGAATGGACCAAAATTTTTTCTAGATGTTCTTTATGCATTGCTCCCTTCATAAAAACAACACAGGCGACTCAATACAAACACATTCACTGCTGACAAGCCATGATTTGGCCACATGACTGTCCTGCCTGTATTTCAGGTATTAGCTATGTCAAATCTAATTATCAGAGACAGCTTGACAAGGTCTTTCACATTATTCAGGAAAGGTGCACTTGCCAAAGCCCTAGCGGAGGCCATGGTGTATAACAAATCTAACCCACCACAACTGAGGTCTGTAGTTTTGCTGGCAGTTTTTTCCAATAAATTACTCCACATAAATAATCACTGGCCAGCAAGGCTCCACGAGGACTGTCAGGAATTCAGTGACCCACAATGTGTAAGAAATATGGCCTGTCATGTTCACAGTCAAATGTAAGAGGTCTTATTACATGATGACTGCCACAGAAATTATACTGGTTTTAATCGTACCAGTTATGAAGGCTTCTATATTTGACAGAATGCTTCAGGCTATTCAGCCCTCAACTTTCAATTCAAATAGCAACCCTGTCTAGGAATGGACAGTGTATCAAAGAAGGTATATGGACTGAATTACAAGTTTTTCTAGTTAGTGCACGTTTCTTCCCTTCATTACCTGTCATGGGCGAAAGGGTATAGTAAGACCAAGACGCAAGACAGAAGCACATATACAAATAACACTGGCAGCTCATAGGAACACAATATGAACATTACTCCTATAACTAGCAATACCCAACCAAAGCAATTCAATGTTCAGGCACTGTTTCAAACAACAATGTCTAACTTAAGAGCATTAGCAGAATTACTCAAGGAGAAGCATAGTGGAACATCTGATTAAGCAAGAGTCCAGTACAACAGAAAAACACTGCAGCCTCACATATGCAAGAGAGGAAAGCACAATATCCACTTCCCTCAGAGACCTTACAAGTTCTGCAATAACTCATACTTCAACTCCTTTGCTTCAGTGTACAGAGGAGAGATTATACAAATAATTGTTTAAATAGAAATGACGGCTGCATGTTCCAGGAGAAGAGGCAGAGCAGGCAAAAGTAAAAATTCTGAGAGCAAACACAGGGAAGCACCTCTGCAGTCCTCAGTCACGCACAGGATGTGTGAGATGTCCCTGCATACAGGGTCTAACAGCAAACCAATTTGTACTAATGAGAGATGATATACCAATAGCGTGGTGACACTGAAATTCAAATGTATGCAGAGTGAAAGCCATTAAAGCATACAAACTACCATCACACCCAAGACACTGCGTCACCAAAGCACAGACAGAAGTCCTAAAAGCCATGGTGGGGACAAGGGTGGAAATCAGGTCAAGAAGGAGGAGGAAGTTGCAGCACCTGAGACTTGGCACCAAAACCTTCAGCATAGGACAAAGTCTCTCATGGATAGGCTCTGGCCCTTACAGGTAAGTTGTATTAACCAGGGAGCAGAGAAGATGCACTTGCAGCAAGAGATAATATTTAACCCCAGGCCCAGTACTGCAAAGCAGCATTAGCTTTTCCTCTGGAAGCTCCAGCAGGGCCTTTCTATCTTCTACCACCCCAGTTACACACTTACTGTGGGGAAGATCTGGAATACAAATGTTCATCTAGGTGAACACAGGCCCTCACCACTCTCAAATACTTGTTTCTTTTTACATCTTCACTTCTTTGGAGACACATTTAAAGCTGGGAGTGCAACTTGTACTAATAAATGTTACTGACCACAAGAATGCTCACAAAAGTACTGTATAACTGTGGGATGTTGCAAGAAAAAAAGAGATGCCCTGGGATGTCCAGAGACAGAAGTCTGAAGAGAATGAAACCTCTAAAGAAAAACAGAAATAAGATCAGATTCACTCCTTCAAGACGATCTCTCTGTTCCTATGGCCAAAACTCAAAGCACAACAATTATGGCTTTTCTTTTCCAGCACAGCCCACTCTTTCAAAACAAGTGATTTGATCTCACATTCATTTAGACTATAGAGTAACAGATGCAAAATAAAACCAAATATAAGTGTCACAAGCTGACTTCCCCCCAGTTCTACATCACAGCAACCTCTGCTAGTAATACCTCACATATTCATGCCTATTGATTCGCATCTTCACAGATTGGCAGAATATTTCTCAGCGAATATTAATTGGCTATTCACAAAGCATGCCCCGTAGGGCAGAAGGGTGGCGCCTCTCGCTCAGTGGGCACAGCCACAGTTCATGGCTCTGTGCTAGGAGCAGGGTGTCCCATTGCTTCTCCCCTCAGGTGTCCTGGCTACAGGCAGGGGAGGTGATGTCAACAGGTGCGCTAACTGCAGCGGAATCCAAATGCTAAGTGCTCTGTTGTCCCTGGGGGCTGAGCGCCCAGTGCACCTGGTGATATACGTAGTCCCAGGGAAAGGACTCCTGCAGTGCTGCAGCCTCTCCACAGGGACTGCAGCATGAGCTAGCCTCCCCTTCCCTCTCTGCCCCACCTGCCCGTGTGTGCCAGGACTGGGGTGTCCCGGTGCTCTCAAGTGTTTGTCTCTGCCAGCACCTTTCTGGGCAGCACCTGCAGAGTGCGAGCAGGGACTGCCGAGCCCCTGCCCTGCCACAGCCCCAGGGCGAGCTTCCCCATCGCAGCAGCAATGCAAGCATCTGCAGCTGCAGCGGCCCGGCGGTGGCGGTGAAAGGGGCAGCATGGCCAAAGGGAAGCCCAGCGATCCCAGTCGGAGAGGGCTCAAAAACACCTCACTTTGCTCCTCTGTGCTGTGAGAGGCCGTAGGGAGGTGCTAAAAACGCTCTCCAGCGCTCTGAGGTGGCAGAGGGTGGGGCGATGAGCATGGCCTATGTGCATATTCATGCTTGCTGACTGGGGGATTTGCAGGACCCCCACAAGATCCATAACCTGCAAATGTGGAGGTAAGATGGTAAAACATATCAGAGACCAGTGTAGGAACCTCAGACAAAGGTAGTACAGTAAGTTTTGAATACTGTTTACAGTTGCATGGATTGTATAGAACTGAGGACAGAAGATAGACGGTGATTTCCTAATAACAGTTTGATAAATGAAGAGAGCTTTCCCCACAGAAATTAGTTTCTCTCAGTAAAAATACATAAAATCATTACCTAATCCCTCGGTTTTTCAAACTTTAAACACAGTGCCATCAAGGCATGAGACATACAATTAGCTATATGGACACAAAAGGAAAGGAAAAGCACTTGTTTTCTTTCACATGTAAGGTAATGGCAGGGGGGGCGGGAAATATTGCCCTGCCATCTGTCTCAATCCCACAGCAGGCATCTGCAAATGGGAACCTCTGGATAAACAGTCTTCTTGCATTCTTGGTCTGATGTCAACTCAGAGCACAACTATCCTCTTTTCCTTATAAGTAACACAGATTAAGAAAATGCTTTATAAGGCAAGTGTTACTAATGCCAAATTACCTTAAAAATTGAAAACTTGGTGAATATTGGCAACTTACAATTAAGCCGACTGTTGCCTATGAAAAATCCAAGTTGCTTCTGATTCTTACGTTGTCATCTTCTTTCAAATTAAATAAAAGCCACAGTGGTTTTACATACATTTTATAATCTTCACTCCTGGTTTCTGAAGATTCATGCTAGTTTAAGACATTTGTCCATAATTAACCAATGTAAACCAATGGAACCAAGAAAGATTTAGTTCACACACCATTCAGCAGTTCAGTGGGAGCCACCTGTTTTGTGTAAGTGCAAGAGCTAGGATTCACTTGCAGGGTTTTCAGACAATCTTTTTTTGTTGTTATTAGTTACCACTGTCAACACACAGAAATTCAAAAATTCAGCCAATTACTTTTAGGGCTGGGTAGCAGCCAGTAGGAATACTCATTGCTGGGCTCAGCAGAGGCTTGCCAGATGATGAGAGATGTTAGCATAGGCAGGGAAAATTTCCTTTCTTGGCTTGTATCTGCTAAAGGCTGCAATCACCAAATTAGGACTAAGGATGGGTCCAGAAGGAACAATTTAGGGCTAAATTTAGGACTGGTGTCAGTAGAAACCATCTGTTAAGACAGAGACTAAGTTGGGTAGGGTCACAGATAGGAAGAGGAGAAAAGTGAGCCACAACTGGCAGGGAGCTTGAAAGGGTGCAGCCGGCTATGCCTGTGTCTGGGGCAGGACTAAGCCAGGGGACACCACCAGGACCAGCAGCAGGCTCAGCATGTGCACAGGGTCGAACAGCCACTTGCACCTGCAGTCAGAAAGAACTGCTAGGCACAAGGCAGGTTTGGATAAGCCAAGCCAAAGCCACTGTACTATGACCAATAGTGTCTGTAGATTACTGCCTGACCAGATCTGGAACCAACTGCTGGATATGGGGTACATTTCCAGGCAGCAGAAGCCCACATTATCCTGATTCTAACAGGACAACAAGGTAAGCACAGCCACACGTTCTTCAAACTCCAGAAAGGATGAAGAATTAAACAAATGCATTCATCACCTCACTGGAACATTTAACGTGACTGCATGATAAAACCAAGCATTTAAAATCCAACACATCATCTTCAAATTCGTGTGCAGCTACACCAAAACAGTTCCAGTTAGGGAATTGAATGCTTAGTCTGAAACCATCCTATAATACACAATACAATCCCAACATCTCCAAGCTGTGTTACAAAACACAATATGTTAATGCACAGGTAATAAGGGTGAATGTCCGGGCCTCCTAATAACTAACTCCATTTCCAGAGAAGTCTTGATGTGCAATCCTGTCTAATCACTTGGCCTCCCACTTCACCCATCTGTAAACAGAACTAGCAATCCAACCGACTTCACAGTATGTTGAAAGGACACCATCTAAAATGCTTTACACGCTTCCGATTTTTTTTTTAAGTACTATATAGGTTAAGAGGTTTGTTTGTTTATTTTTAAGACTAATCTCCTATTAATGTGTTTTAAAGTGTACATACTCTACCTGACCAAAAAAAACAATGCTACAAATAGAACACAGGAAGTCATTACCAAGACTTTGCATTGGGTTATGACTTGGCAGGTCACAAATAAGCAAACTCACCTTTCATGTTCCTGCTGATGTTTCCTGCATATAGATCCATATATTGGGCTAGGTTTCTAGAGGGAAGCCACTTCTACTGGGTTTTTCTAGTGGCAATCCTAAATAAGAAACTTCTGGCTACCAAGAATCCCTACCACAACAACCTGTTCACCCCAGGAGTACAGAGCAAAGCAGGAATTCAGGTCAAGGGGAAATTCTTTAATTATTTTGTATCACTAACAGTATGCAGAAGGATTAGTCATCGCCAGACAGACATACTTCATTTTATTTAGACACAGAACAACAACTCTCAATTCCCTCCATTCGCATTCATTATCCACTTAAAACAGTAACTATGTATCTTCCTGAAATGAAAACAAACATTAAACCAGCTCTCAAACAAACATCATTATAACTTAAGAAAACAAACAAAATTAAACTGTTTACTGACACCAAGGAATTCTCAGCTCCCTCTGCTGCACATATCACTGAAATATTCCCGTGGGCTGTGATCCAAAAGACAAGAGAAGTTCACAAAGCATCAAAAGGCAATTTTAGAAAAGCGCCTGCCAGCAATCAAACCTATCACGTTTAAGCAAACAAAAACACACAGAAGGAAGGGAAAACAAAGGCAGAAATTCACTCAATAATGTTCTATAAATGAATGCTACCGCAGCAATATTATAACATTGTACAAAACAGTATGGAGTTTTTTTTCCTGGAAAAGATTAGAGAATCCATCACCTGAAAAGACTCAGGAAAACTACACTAGAGCGTATTATAATGGGACCATCCCTGGAAGGAAGGCAACCGGGAATAAGCAAGTAACTTCAAAAAACAAGCAAGAGAGAAACTCCAGTACACCCCTTCTCAGAAGAGAACCAAAGTGCTGTCTTTCTCTGACATTACTACTAATTAGTGACATCAATGTATTCCATCTGCTACTTCATAGAGCTACAAAAGCCCTGTCTTCTTCTCCTCTAATTGTTCTGTGACTAAAAATTCAACTGACATTGGCAACACTGAAGGTTTTGCAAGGGAGAGAAGCAAGCAGGAGTGATGGCAGTTTACTCGGGGAAAGAGAAAGAAGAAAGCCTAGGAATAACATTTCTATTGTTGTTGTCTTGCCATCAGAAAATCCTCTCCTCTGTGACATCAGCGGCTGTTGGCAATGCCATCAACAGACAGCATTCCTTCTGCCCTTGTTCTTCGAGTAAACTATTCCTACTCAATAAACTGCTACTAGGTAGGGGAAAAAAATGGTAGATGCACAAAGGAAGAAGTACGTAATATTTAAAATCCAAACCATATTTTTCCAAAGCTTATCAAGGAATAAGAGGTACGTACTTCAGAGAGGACTTCATTGAGCCTTTGTTCTGTCCTAGAAATTGTTTCCCAACTCTCTTTAGCAAACGTTAAAACCCATTCCTATTGGACCTTTCCCGCTCACCCTTAATACTCAAACTTCATAGAGAGAACATTCATATAAGTTTGCATAATAAATTTTCACCAGAACATGCAGCAAAAGACATCAAATAAGGTGAAGCAGGCACCAATTTCTGAAGACTATGGCAAGAATCATCTGAAAAGTCGTGCTACTAAGATGTCTCAGAAGGGAGACAGAGAGAGGAGGGACAGAATTCACAAACCACTGACCTAATGTCAACTATTTTCCAATCAAAAATACTTCATGGTATCCCCTAGTGTCTCTGTTTGTCACTCTGGGAATGCCACCCCAACACACCCATCCAGGAACTCGGAACAAAACTCGACAGCTGCTCATATCTCTCTCAGCTACTAAACTAATAATAGGGCCTAGGAAGCAATGCTCCAATAAGGCCATTGAATAATGTCCTCATGAAGTGTGAGATCACTTCCTGACCACTATTAAAATATAGGAATTTTCTATTTTTAAAAAAGAAACTGAAAGGGCTTCAAGAAAAAAGAAAAATCTAGGAAGAACAGCATCCTTACTCAGAAGATAATGCTCTTTACACTTAAAGAAACAAATTCTCTTGACAAGGATTTAATAACAAACTTGAGACATCAAAAGCATACAATCCCTTTTGTCTGCTCACAAGATCCTGAAAGCAAGCAAACCATAGCTATCACTACAGGAACAGAAAGTACACAGAGAAAACTTTATTTATAAAAGGACTGAAATGAAAATAAATACTGATAGAATTATTTGAGGTTTATTTGACGCTTTCGTGGCATCAGCAATTTTTGTTTCAGGAGAGGCTTTGATTACTTGTTTCTGTTACATGTTGCTTACAAACACGTAAGTTCCATCTGGGATGCAGCGATCATGAGATCATAGAGTTCTCGATCGGCTATGTGCCAAGAAGGGGCAAAAATCAAACCTCCATGCTCGACTTTCGGAGGGCTGACTTTGGGCTGTTTAGGAACTTGATTGAGAGGGTACCATGGGAAAAAGCCCTTAATGGCAGAGGGGTCCAGGAGGGCTGGACATACTTTAAGAATGAGCTCATGAAGGCACAGGAGCAGGCGGTCCCAATGTGCCGAAAGGTGAGTAGGAGGGGCGGATGGCCAGTCTGGATGAGCAAAGAGCTCCTGAAGGAGCTGGGGGAGAAAAAGAGGATGTACAACCTTTGGAAAAAAGGGGAGGTGAGTCAGAGTCTGTT
>WEKX01017432.1:6558-18664 GCA_013390025.1 Pitta sordida | reverse complement strand
AGCCAGATGGGTGTAGACCTCTTCTTCCAGGCTGACGACACCAGAACGAGAGGGCACGGCCTCAAGCTACGCCAGGGGAGGTTCAATCTTAACATTAGGAAGCGGTTTTTCACAGAGAGAGTAATCGCATATTGGAATGGGCTGCCCAGAGAGGTGGTGGAGTCACCATCCCTGGAGGTGTTTAAGAGAAGACTGGACGAGGAGCTTAATGACATGGTCTAGCAGGGAGGTGTAGGGCTGGATGACGTTGGGCCCCTTCCGGCTCGGAGTGGCCTGCTAGACTGTGAGGGATCCAGGTTGGTGTTATGCTCTGCGATGTGCTCTCGGTCTCCTTACGGGTGTTAGATGGTGAGTTGGACTAGATGATCCTTGTGGGTCCCTTCCAACTCATAACGTTCTGTGATTCTGTGATTCCATTCAGAGAAATTTTCCCATGTACCAGAGAGAAGTGTCAGGGAGACACTACAAGATTAATTTCTAATGTGGTCCACTTGCTTCCCTCATCCAAAAAAACCACTGCTACTTTTCTTGACTGGCATCTTAATTCCTAATTCTCTGTTTAAAGGTATTGATGGTAATAACACCAAACTAATTTTCAAGAAGGTATAAAAGTCACCTTTCTTGTAAACACTTTAAAGAACTACAGACAAAAAGCACAATGAGGGAAAAAAAGCCTCTTCAATGAAGCAAGCTTTGCAATAACTTCACAAATCTGAAGTGGATTTCAGTATGTTCACAAAGCACCACAGCAAAGTGGGCATACCTGCTTCACCCATGGATACTTCCTATAAAAACATAAATGATGATACGCTATAAACCTTAGAAAAGCCAAACTGCTGACTTAAATTTCCACTAGAATAACCTGCATGGCATGGGCAGAACAGCTCCTTCCTGAGCTCATACTGCCATGTCATCCACACAGAGATATCCAGCACATGAGTGTAGGAGAATATGGCACATTCTCCTCTTGGATTCTATGAAGTCAAATTACTTTAAGTGGATAAAAGAAGTTTATAACCACTGTTCAATCCAAACAATGACTACAGAAAAAGAGTAGTGGGTGCAGTCTCCCCTAATGCAGAAGGGATTGATACACAACACTTCCCTGTGACATTTCAATATTGGTGAAATGCTTAATAGATAAATGTCCCCAAATCTGTGGCAAAAGTTTAAATAATGCTGGGAACAAGGATATAAAAAGGTGAAGGGCTTGCCCAAAGCTGCTCACAAAGTCAATTCTCTAGACACAGCTTGCCTTTCTTGTTTCATATCCCTGGATAATTTTATGGTATGAACAACATCTGACCTGGCAGACATGAATCATGTCCACTACAGAAAGATCTTCAGAACTAACATCAACCTCTAACAGCAATTAAGGGGGAGAGGGAAAAAAAAAAAAAGCCCTACATACAAATTACATTGCACCAGAATAAAAAGTATTTTTGCAAATAAAAAAGAGGAATTCAGAACTAAGACACATTCGAACTACAGATACCTGAAAGTGGTCAATGGAAGCAGGAAAGGAAATAAAATTTCCAGATAAATAAATGCAAATAATTACTTCTCAAGTGATTTGAGTCTCAAAGGTATATTTACCAAATAATACTTCCATCTAGAATGGCATATACTACATGAATTGTGTCATATTTGCATACACACATTTTCTGTTAGGTCAGTCAGACAATCTCTTACAGATCTTCCAACCTGCTTGGGATCAGTTCTCAGCCCTCCAGGTGGGCATCTGTAGTCATCAATACTCTCACAACAGGTCACACTATTTGAGCACTACCTAGAGATCAGTTCCCAGGTGCTTGGGTCCTGCAACAGACAGATGGCTCATCGAACACATTTCAGTTCTCCTCAAGCCTCAAGTAACTTGCCTCACTAGGTTCAAATCTTCTTCAGTTCTGCTATAGGCAAAGCTCACCTAAATAGGGAACCAAGTTCCTCCACGTGACATGCAAGGATGTAACGCAAACATTTCCTTAGTTCATTACATTAACTACACAAACGCTTGAGCTGTGTGTCTGGACCTTAGTACCATTCCTCTACAAAACATCACAAAAACTGTGAGAGGAGAGAAACAGGTGCCAACTATAAATTTCCGTGCTCTACCCCTCAGGATATCAGCCTTCTCCCTCGGGTACAACCCTACAGAACCCCACAGGACAAGCAGTAACAAAAACACACACAGATGTGTTTTGTGCAACCAAAACAAAATGGTCATGGAACAGAGGAGGTTTTTCTTGACTCTTTTTAGTATAAGATTCTTTTACATCTTGTGCTTGTTTTGGCTGAGGTAGCTAATTTTCCTGAGTGGCTTGTATGGTGCTGAGTTTTGAATTTGTGCTGAACATAGTGATGATAATAGAGCTGTTTTTCTTATTGTTGAGCAGGGCTTACACAGAGCCAAGGCCTTTTCTGCTTTTTGTACTGCCATGCAGGAAAGGACGCTGGGAGTGCATGGAAAGTTGGGATGAGACACAGCCAGACAGATGACCCAAACTGATCAAAGGGATATTCCATACCATATGAAGTCAGGCTCAGCATATAAAGCTGGGGGAGGTTGGAAGTGATGACATTTATCTTCCCAAGTAACCATTAACCAGGATGGGGCCCTGCTCTCCTGGGGACAGCTGAACACCTGCCTGCCCTTGGGAAGTTGTGAATTAATGCCTTGTGTTGCTTTGCTTGTGTGCACAGGTTTTGCTTTCCCTATTAAACTGCAGTTCACAGGTTCACAGGTTATTCTGAGTTGGAAGGGACCCACAGGATCATCTAGTCCTACTCCCAAGCGAACACCCACCCGGGGATCAGGCCCACAGGTGTGGAAGCATGGGCACCACGCTCCATCCAGCCAAGTTATCCCAACCCACAAATTTTCTAGCTTTTATGCTTGGGATTCTCTCTTGGATCCCACTGGTGGGGGAGGGAGCAAGTGGCTGTGTGGGGCTGGGCTGCTGGCTGGAGTTAAACCATAACACTTCTAAATGTTAAAAAAAGATGGCACAAAAAGAAAGCAAGCACTAGATGCAGTTCTTCCAGGCACTGTTATTTCTTTTAGCCAAGATGCTGAATCTGCTGGAACAAGGGAACAGCTAGGCAAGAGGCACAACAGAAATTTGAAACTGTGCATTTTGAAATGACTGGAAGCACAACGAAAAATGAAGCACAATACAAGTACAGTAATATTACCATAGAGTGAGTGTTTAAGAGCAGACTGGACAAAGTCAGCTTTGTTCCTGGAAAGCTTGCAGGCTGAGGAGTTGAACAGACAAAAGCTTTGGAGAAACAGTCATTTGGCTTGTGACTGAGTTTGTCAGTTGGTCCAGGTCTGTTCAGTAGTGATAGCATACAACCTGATACTTCAACAGGAAAAAAGTATGGACAAGTTTTACTGCTTTGTTCTCATAGTGCTGATGTATTCCAAAGGCTGAAACTACACAGCATTCACAGTCTGTTAATCCACATAAACTACAAACTCAGCTCCATAATGGATTTCTAAGAACTGTGACTCACTGTCAAAATGGTACTATATTTTGAAAGTTTGTCTCAGGTTCTCAGTGACTTGGCAGCATGTTCCCTCTACCTGTTTGCAAGATAGTGGGATTTGAGATTTTATTTTTTTTTTAGTATATCCTAAGCAACTATGTTTTCACTTAAAACTGTACACAATTTCTTTTTGTTTGTTTCATCATGCCTACATTCAAATATTAATTTTTTTCAATGCACAAAACTCTTTCTAATGACGGACAAAATCACAGATTAAGACAAACAAAAATAAGATGCTCACTTTCTGCTTGGGAAGAGAGCCCAACTTACAAGATTTTATACATTACAGTGCAATTTTTCTTAAGGCTGAAACCTTTAGACTCTTTACCACTAATTCATTCATCATTTCCAAGCCCCCATGCTTCAGCCTAATGGAGAAAATGAAAAAAAAAAAAAAAATCACTAAAGCAATAAAGTGGCTGAGAACATACTCCTGGCCACCACACATGCTACAATGTTCTTCAAGGCCCAAGTCTGGCACACAGCCCTGCTCAGTTTCATCCTGGATACTCAATTTTCCCTGTCAAATTAAACAAAGTATTGTTTTTCCTCTTCAAGGACAGGCAGTCCCAACCAGCCAGGTGCATATACAAAGGCTGAAGAGAACTGAGGGAAGCTGTAATAACTAGATCTACTGAGAGGCAAAGCCTGTCTCTGACCTATCTACTGAGTAGATAACCCTCACTGCCCAGTCCTCCCAATTAAAGATGCAAAACTCGGATGTTTATTCAAAGGTGTGGGCTGTAGTAAAACCATAATCCCTGTAATAATTCTGTGATTTTCCATCTCTGTAGATTATTTTTCCCCTCGTGCTGTTCCTTTCCCACAGAGGACAAGCCTAACATGAATGATTTGCTGGAACTTCTGATTTGGCCTTGGCCACATTGCTTCTGAGGGCCTGGATGTTTTCTACTTTTATCCTGAAAGATAGGCAAACACACAGGATGGAAAGTAATAACAAAGGGAGGAAACTAAATTCAGAGCAGGAGTAAAAGGCACTCACAAAGAACAGGGATCCACATACTTGCTGTTGATTTTTCCAGCGAGTTATGGGACCTGGCGCATGCGCAGAACCTACCACAAACCCAGTCTGCTCACGAATATGTAAACTGGTCCCAGCCGGGAGCCAGCGCAGCCGGGGTGCATTTAGTGTAAATGTGTGTTTTTGCACGGCTGGAATTGTCCTCCGCCGGGCTACAAGATGGGGTGACAGGGCTGCCATTGTGTGTGTGCCATTGTGTGCCATGGGGCCGCTTGGCTGGCGCTCAAGGCCAGCCCCCTGGCTCCCAGCCCGGCGCTCGCCCCCTGCCCCCGCTCCGGCGCTCGCCCACCTCAGCAGAGCACAGCCAGACAACTGAGACAAGCCCCACTCCCAGGACCATCCTCCAGACCTTATTAAGAGAGGGGGTGTGGCTACGGGCGTGCCATACCTGACTACATAGTGGGTTTGCTATCGTTGTAGATTCCACAACTCGCGTGAGGAGGACCAGACCCAACAGCCCGCAAGTAACAGAGGATCATTGTATATACATACATTAATTATGTAATATTACATAATTTTATGGGGAGGAGGAGAGACGTACCGGGATGCAGCTCTTCAGGGCCACTCAAACATGTTTCCTCATGCTCCCTATCCAAAGCAAGGGCAGAAAGCACCTGGCCTGTTCATTACTCACCTTACTGTACACTGAGGGGAAAAAAAATCAACATAGGATTGTCCTCCCTGCTCCTCTTGGAGAAAAAAAAATTATTTGCGCTGATCAGAAAGAGACATTCTGCTTCAATAAAGACCCTGAAGTTATTTCAGCCTAGAGAGGTGTGCTCTGCTGGTTAAAATCTGCGACATTTTTGCAACACAGAGCTGGCAAGCAAAAGGTAATTTCAGGAACAGCCTTACACCTGCAGCCTTAGCAGTGGGCCTATTCCTCTCCACTTAATTGCAAGCAGGTGTTTATACTTAAACTGTAGGAAAAATCCACCCTTTTCTCCAACTCCTTAAGAGAGACTCAAATTCCATATAATTTTAAAATTATATTTCTAAAGGGTTTGTCATAAAAAAACCCAACAAAACCCCCACAACTTTTCAACACTATCTACCAGAAAACCTCTCTAAAAATTACAAACATACTTCTCTTGGTTTTGTCCTGAAGACTGACAATTACATTGATCACTGATGTACTCTTTAATGACTGCTCACACATTTTATCCAAAGCTGAAAAATGATGTGTTTTCCCCAAATGATTAAAAGAATCATTTCATCCAATGACAGCCTGTCACACCTCTCAGCACTGAGAAAATCCATATAAATTTGTGAAATTTCCTATCTGATATCACATCTTCTAGCTCACTTGCACAATGCTTCACTTTTAATACAGAAAAAAAAAAGATTAGTAGAACATCTACAGGACAAAGACAGTAATGGGGTTAGTACGTAATTCAAGCTGAAAAGACAAGATTCAAGATGACAAACTGGCATCCTCCACAGAGTGAGTCTGACACTTTTTATAGCTCCTGACACAGTAACGAATGCTTTACTTGGGGTGGAGCTAAACACAATGTTCTTCTGAGTACTTTCTAAAAAGAAAGATTTCCCTGATCCTTAAAAGAAGTAACTTTATATGCAAACAGAAAAAAAAAAAGTACAAAAGCACTGTCATAGTTAATTAGGCCCCAGCTGTGGCAATTATCTTGAAGGGAAGGCAAAAGCAACATTCTATTATGTTATGACAAGCAGCTCTTTCTTAAGGGAAAGCTGTCTAAGATGAGCCCCAAAGTACTTGTTTGCCTTAGTTTTCTAATGGTTCTATTATTGAGCTCAGTTCCAATAGAAAGGGTTTTATTTCTTAAAGGTATATACTGTTCAGTAGCTTTTACAAGACAGGTTCTAGCACTGACTGCCCTGTAATTATGATCTAACTTGGCCCTAGCACAGTATATTTCAAATTTAAACCTCGGAGTGTTCACTTACAGCATTGATTTGATTATGTTTATCACACCCAAATCAGACCTTACAACAAAGACAAAGCTTGGTTTTGAGGAACTAATTGAAAAATAAAAAAGAGCTCTCTAAAACCTTAAATGTGAAGATTTATTAATTCAGAGGTCTCACAGAATTCAAGGTGTATTAACCAAATACAGAGTCCTAAATACCATAGTTAAGAAACTTTACACGTAATATCAACTAATGCCCTCTCATAATATTCCCCACTTAAGTAAGAATGACAGTTTTTACTCAGTCTTTGGAGTCTTCCTACAACTTTAGTGAATGTCTATTTCTTCTCTAGAAGTTATTAGTAAGTCCTATACTAACAGTGTTACCTTACTTCTTTGACATGTACTCGACAGTCAACAGAAAAACTTTTTTGTTGTAGAAAATTCCTAAGACTTTGAGAGCTGGCACACATTATACATGATTTTGTAACTTTGGTTTATACTAAGGAAAGCTTTAAAAAATGCGTAATTAGTGCTTAAGGAAAAAAAAAAAAGAGCACCACAGTTTCAAGTCATCTGAGAGGCTTTTATGTGGTATTATTATGCAGATTACCACAGCCTTTACATTACATAATAACATACACACCAGGTCAGACCAAAACCCTACCTCAGACCAGTGTCTGAAAGGTCAACCAACATCACAAACTAAGAGAACTGGCCAAGAAAAAGAACATGGGTTTGGACAATTCAAATTGGATTAGGAAAAAAGAAAGAGATGGGATTGGGAATGGCTTTATTCCCACTGCCAACAAGATTTCTTGTCTCCTTTACTTCTTGATGGCAAATTTGTAAACAACCAATGACTAAAACACCTCAGAGAAAAGTAAACAGAACTATGCAGAAATATTCCCTGGAGCAAACCAGCATTCTCCAGGAACAATTACCAGTAACTCTTTATTTTCCAAATGGCACTTTCTGTAGATAAATATGGTTCTAGTTTTGTATTTTGTCTGGAAGAGCGCAAGAAATAACTGTTCTGCAAAAAACATAAAACAAAAATAGCAATAAAAATAGTCACCAGAAGACTAAGCACAATGAGATGCCTGCAAAGACCAGCACTGGGTACCCAGGATGCTCACTGTACCAAATACAATGGCTAAGATCTCATGGAACATGTTTCCAACCCAAAATCTCAGGGTAAAAAAGAAATTACCCTGTTCTCAGCTGACACAGAGACAGCAGTGTAACAAGACACAGGCCTGCTCCACTAAAAATCACACAAGGCCCCACTGGATAGGAAGTTTCACAGGATCCGAGTGGAGAAAGGTGCCTGCTCTGCATTCTAGAGCAAGTGAAGAGTATTTGAGAGCTGTGGTGTCACCCAGCAGTGGTTGATCCTGACTTGATGAAATGCCCATGTCAGGTATGGTGTACTTCCCTATCAACCCCTGTCCAGGCTCACCTCAGAGAGGCACAGCACACAGACCACCTCTCGAGTGCTTCCAGGGGAACTCGACTCCTCCGCTTTCTCAGCTTCTCCATTCATCTTCTGTCTCCACCAGCCCATTACAAAGTCACTGGAGTAGACCCAAAAAGAATTCTGCTCTGATTTGAGCCTAAATCCAAGAATGGTGCTTTCATGGAATAGCCATGAGCTCACAAGCACCCTTTGCAAACCCCCTGTGAGATGCCCTGGCCAAAACTTATGGTCCTGCTGACTCTTCCTACTCCACCCTGATGTCTCGTAAGAAGTGGCAACTCCTGCTGTAGGTTTACAGAAAACTCACCCCATCAGAAAAAAAAAATCTTCAAAAACCCTGAATAAATCTCACACTCACGTCAAGACACCAAAAGTTGGACTAACACAGGGAGATGAAATCTGAACCAAATAAATAGCATTTATGCAGTGTATTCTTTAGCTTCCCACAGTTTGTATCTTACATCTTTAAGAGCTCAGAACTGAACATCTTAAGTTCCTTTCATGATTCAGAGTAAGGGTTCTCTGATGAGGCATCTTTAAATTCAGTTTCTCTCAACAGAAGCACAAGCACAGTCAGGACTCCTATATCGCACACCCATGGTCTTATTTGGGACCCGCGTAGCCCAACTTCTGCACTGAATGGCGGCCGCACCGCCGCTGACCCCGTGGCCACCCGCGCCGGAGCCACCACCCATGCTGCCCCCACTGCTGCCCGCGCCCCCACTGCCACCCGTTCTGCCGCCCAAGCCACAGCCGCCGCAGCAAGTCACGCATGCGTGGTTGTGAAACAGGTCTCCTACATCCCTAAAAAATCATGCTGCTAACCTCTGAAGCCGCAGTATGGGGGGCACGAAGTGCAAACTACAGTTGGTCCTCTTGCACTTCACGCCCTCCATATTGCAGCTTCAGATCTTAGTGGCATGATTTTTCAGCAATGTAGGAGACCCATTTCGCAGCTGCACATGTGCGACCTGCCGCCGCCGCGGCAGCACAGGCAGTGGTTGTGGCACGGGCAGCAGTGGGGGTGGCACAGGCAGCAGCGGGGGCACGGCCACCATTCAGCGCGGAAGTCGGGCTTCAAGGATCCCGATTAAGACCTCGGGTCCGCGTTATAGGAGACCCGACTGTATTTTGATCCTAATTTGTTTAACTGAACTGGAATCGCCAAAGAAATATTGCATTTCTGTTTTAAAAAGAGTACCTGTATACCACTTGTATTTACTGATCAGTAACAGTGAAAAAAAATCATCTTTCTGCAGTCCTTTAAACATATTTTATTGTCATAGGAAAAAAAAAAAAGAGCCCTCTATTGTTTACTCATTCTTCCATTACTGAGCTTGAACTAGACAACTCCGTGATTCAAACTCTTGCACAGGAAACAGACAGCTTTGAGTCAGTCTTGTTTATCTCTTTATCACAGTCTTGAAAATACCAAAACTTTAAAATCTAAAGATACACTTGAAGCATGCTTTGCTCTGGAAATTGAACAATTTAAGAACACAAAAGATGCTTTTTTTTTCATTTTCTCTTTTTTTTTTCTAAGCAGTATAGTCCTTTATGAACAAAAATCAATCCTTCTGAGTTTCAGGGGGAAAATGCAATCCCACACAACTGAGGAGACAAAGGAAGGGAAGGGAGCTAGGAGAGGATCCACATCATGTTACTGTTCTGTCATGTGAGACACTGACGACTTGTGTGAAATAGGGGGAGTGGTAGCAGTGTGTGCTCCCAGCGCAGGCAGCATCAAAGTCACAAGGCTGTCTATCAAGCAGGAAGTAGCATCTATTCAACTGCACCAGTTATTCACACCTAAAGAATCCCTGCAACATTTCTTGTAAGCCACTGCTTTACAAGTGAAATAAGGAAAGCACTAAGGGAAAATGCAGGCAGTGTCTATTGCAGTCCTTTTATTTCACACAAATTCAAGGACAATAGTGCAACTATTACATTTTATATTTTACAGACCAGTCAGAAAAGCTTATTATGCTCAGGTATCAATTAAACCAGATGCAACCTGGTTCTAGAAACAGAAAAATATTTTGGCTATAATTAAGTGACATTTTTTTGTTCACTACAGCGAGACAATTTTCTGAAAGTTATAACCAAATGTTGTCTAAGAGGCAGTCATCTAAGCTCACTATCCTCTGCTTTACTATCCCATTCTCTAAGTTGCAGTAAGCCTGTCTTTGTGCAGAAAATAGTTTTGACAGAAGTGAATAGCTAGCTCTGTGTCTAGACCACTTCTCAAGCTTGGTTTTTGGAACAAATACTAATTCCATTTGGTTTCCTGACAGCAAACGAATCAGGTTTCCGAAAGAATTTCAATGCTGATGTTTTCTTCTGAAAACACAAGGGGGACCGATACTCTAACCACTGGGTAAAAGGGTTTAAAACCACTTCAAAACCACTGGGTTTTAAAGGGTTTTAACTTCTCCTGCTGTTTCCTCTGGTTCAATTTGTCTTTTAATGTCTGTTGAATTGGAGCAATGCTGCCCAAGTTTCAGATGAAGGCGACTCAGCTTCAACCCTGTCACTCAAGGTACTGTAAAGGGGAGAGACAACTGCAGAAACCCAAAATGTAAGGAAGAGTCTAACCCGTTTCTGCTTTTCAAACAAGTATGCTGAAGAACATTGTTCAAATAAGGCATGGCAACTAAACTCAAAAATTCTGACTGTCATCTCAGAAGGAAAGGCATTGCTTAGATCTGACCACCAGACAGGGTCTCACAGCTTCTCTGGTCAGCACTCTGACTCCCTTGGGTCCCAGCAAAGCACACGGAGCACTGCGCACCAAGCCAAAATTACCAGCATGGGATTCTGCTGTGGCCAGGAGGCTCATTGCAGTTAGGATTTCCTTCACCACTATCAGCTCCACACTTTCAAATCAAGTTCTGCACGCATAACTGTACACAAGAAACTGAGGGTTTGGGGAAGTTGCCAAAGCACTGTCTAGATGCTTGAGGAATACAACTGGAATGATTTCCCTCTACTGCTCTTACCTAAGTTTAAGGGCACTTTTCTACTTTACACTCCCCAAGCTGATTTATGCCAACACTGCAAGCCACAGATTTAAAATACTCCCCTAAAATCACGATTTGCAGTAACTGAATGCAAACTGGCCCAAGAATAACAGCTACAAACAACTGACATTTGATATGGCACTTCCTACCTTTTTACCCAGGCACACCAAACAGAAACAAAACCACAAAATGAGTTCATTTCATTTTTTAAGATGTCACCATATTCAGGCTGCTACACTGCTCAGTCCATTGGCCAATTTAAGGGAAATATCTTGACAGCATGGTTCCGCCTTCAGAAGTTTACCATCATACCAAAGATGCTGGACACTTTAGAGAACACAATGCCACAATATTAGTGTTTTACTTGAATAATCAATATAGTCGATCATCCTACTAGATATTTAGGGGACTACACTAGTGTATCTTAAGTTAAATAAAAGAATTTATATTAACGTAATAATACAGTAAGAACAAGCATTAACATGGTAATTCAAGGAAAATAACATGATTCCCACATAAACTACAGCATAGCTAACCATGTATATACATTACACATATATTCAATGAATAAAACACAAAATTAACAAAACATGATCACATTTTAAAAGGCCACAGACGTAGCTTTGGCGACTAATGCCGTCACCGCAGCACTGTAAGTCTGATAATTCCCGACCGCTTCTGACAAAGAGGTACGTATTTTTCAGCAGCCTCTTTACAGACTGCAAAAGCATATTCACGGCGTGGTTATGCTCAGGTATGCAGCTCACAGACACTCAGCTTGCAGCGCACCGACAGCACCTGAAACCGAGCCCTCTCAGGGGATTTCACACCGCAGCTCGCTCCGGGCTCGGCACCGCCGAACCCCAATGCCCGGCCCAGGCACTGGGCACACGCAACAGGCGCTCCAAGGGGAGGGAGAGAGCGAATCACCCGGGGGGCTGCCGCCTCGGTTCCTTCGCGGCGAAGGGCTGGAGAGGACCTACGCCTGCACAGCGGCTGATGGGGGAACCAAGGGAGAGGTTGGAGAACGCCGGTGCCAATCTCTCTGCCACACCAGCAAGAGCCGCCGGGTCCAGGGCAGAAGCTCCCGGTGCCGGGCCCCGAGCCGCCGGTGCCGCCCCCG
>WEKX01017430.1:10516-43544 GCA_013390025.1 Pitta sordida | reverse complement strand
GTCAAAGGCTTTACTAAAATCCAGGTACACCACATCAACAGCTCTTCCCTCATCAACCAGGCGGGTCACCTGATTATAGAAGGAAATTAGATTGGTCAGGCAGGACCTTCCTTTCCTGAAGCCATGCTGACTAGGTCTGATCTCCTTACCCTCCTGGAGGTGCAACATCATTTTCCTTAAGATGATTTGCTCCATAATTTTGCCTGGCACCGAGGTCAGGCTGACAGGTCTATAATTTCCTGGCTCCTCTTTCCTACCCTTCTTATGGATAGGTATCACATTGGCCAACTTCCAATCTTTTGGGACCTCACCAGTAAGCCACGACCTCTGATAGATGATTGAGAGAGGCTTAGCAAGCTCATCTGCCAGCTCTCTCAACACTCTAGGATGTAACCCATCAGGTCCCATAGACTCATGAGGGTCTAGATGTACTAGTATGTCCCTTATATCTCCCTCCTCTATTAAAGAGGGGTAAAACCATTCCTCATCTGTGTCGACCCTTGAAGAGACCTGTCTTTCCCTAAGCAGTCGTCTTTACTATTAAAGGCAGAAGCAAAAAAATCATTAAGTATCTCTGCCTTTTCCTCATCCCCAGTGATGATGATGTTGTCCTCCTTATCCAGTAGACATTGGAGATTGCCCTTGTCCCTTTTTTTGCCATTAATGTACCTGTAAAACCCAACTGGTTAAATGAGAAAAAGTGAGAGGAATTAGAGACATAGAAGAGTACAAAACATCCAAATTGCAATTCTCTGCTGAAAAATTGGTTTGAGGGTGAAGAAAGCATTTTATTCAAGAGAGAGGGAAAATAGACAATACACAAGAATTTGGCCAAGACATAAAGGCTAAAAATTCCACTTTTCAAGGGATATTGTGATACATAAATGGTCTGGTGCATTGTGTCATGTTGCGGAAGAAACAATTACCTTTGTAGCAACATGTTCTTTATGAGTTTAGTTGGAAGTTTTCTGGTCACAGAGATGAGAGAACTGACAGTTAATGTTTGCATGACAAATATACTTTTAATATACAGTTGGCCCTCTTGCATTTCACACCCCCCCATACTGCAGCTTCAGATCTTAGCGCCATGATTATTAGCGATGAAGGAGACCCATTTTCACAACTGTGCATGCGCGACCTGCCATCGCTGTGGTGGTGACGCAGGCAGCAGCGGCAGTGGCACAGTCACCATTCAATATGGAAGTGGGGCTTCGCGGACCTTGACTAAGACCGTGGGTACACGATATAGGAGATCCAACTGTATAACTCTACTTTTTTTTATAATCAACCAAAGTCATAAAAGTAACAGTTACTCACATAGCTGTTTTCCTTAAGTCAGCAACATAAAAATGACACTGTGGGGTCTTTTCCTCCCCCCTCAGCCACTCTCCTCTCCCCAAGGGTATCTGTTACAAACTACTGAGGGTCTGTGGTTGTAGCGAGTCCAAAAAAATCCCATGTTCCCTCCAAAAGGGCTTCATGAATCCCCTGTTTTGAGATGAAGTGAAACTTCTAGACTGTGTTCAGGGAGGTAGGGGTTTTTTATCTTGAAAAATTGTCATACTGACATCTTTCTCTTTATTCCAGGGGAAAAAAACCCCAAACTGTGAATAACTTCTCCAGGAATAACTTCACTCAGGAAAGCATTATTTCATGTCTTAAGAAACTACCAGTGAATGCTGTGAAAGAAGGGTGATTTAGAACAAGTCTGTGCTGGATACTGATATGACAGCACTCCGCTACCCTGCTTGTGATTCAGTGGCCAGACAAAACAGACAGGAGGGAGGATCCCAAGAAGTTGTAGAATAACCAAAAGGTTTTCTGCTGGAAGGGGGAAAAGGAGTTTGCAATGAGGGCAATTAGTAACACAGAGACAGTGTCTGCCTTAAGTGCCTGATAAAGTTCCTCTGACACTATAGCAGCAAAAACAAGGGAGGGTAGTTCTACAGTGTCTGTGTAGCTGAGACTTTTGATGTTCATGCAATTTAATCCTTCCTGGCAAATGAGCACAGCAGCAGGGTAGTCTGCAAGGAAGTTAGAACTTGAAGGATTTTATGCAGCTGTTTCTTTACAAAAATGCATTATGGCGCTGCACTATACCTCTGTAAAATACAAATGTTTTTAAACAGAACAAAATGCAAACCTTACACCATTAAATTCAGCCTATAAAAATTAATATTTCAAACATGCCTGAATGTAACAATGCAGATGTAATGGGCATTCCTTCCAATACTGAGACCACAGGTTTGTTTATGCTACAACAAACACCGCATTTCTGTCTGCTGTCCATGACATATGTGCAGAAAGGCAAACACCAGGGAAGCAGGTGGGGTGTTGAGTTTTATCTTGCAGCCTGAATGAGGGAGAAGTGAACAGTTGTTTTCAGCATGACATTCATTTTAGACTGTAGGGCTTTTCTGGACTAGAGTTTTAATTTAGTTGTTCTCAAGCAGGACCAACCATTTCTGCAGTTACAGTTGGCTCTCTTTCACTTTGCACCCCCCATATTGTGGCTTCACATCTTAGTGGTGTGATTTTTCAGCGATTAAGGAGGCCACTTTTTGCAACTGCCCATGTGCAACCTGGCATGCATGAATATTCAATTAGGCAGTCATGGACATGCAAATCAACCTGCACAGCCACCACTGCCACAGCGGCCCAGCTGCTTTCCCTGGCCCCGAGATGGTGGCAGCAGCAGCAGCGGCACTGCCACTTTCCCCAACCCTGGGACGGCAGCAGTGGCAGACCCACCTCTTTTCCCCACTCGGGCACGGCCTCCGCGGCAACGGATACACAGCAACACAGTGCCAAAACAGCGCCAGGGGGCCGCGTGAAGGTGGGGGGCAAATTTGCATATTAATGAGCTGCCATTCAATGCAGAAGTAGGGCTTCGTGGGACCCAAATAAGACCTCGGTTCCATGGTATAGGAGACCTGACTGTACATCCATTTGCCCTTGGCAACAATCATGAAAGTTATATTTTTCATCACATTTGGAATGACTGTTCCATGGTTTGCCCCTTTGTTCTGACCACAACCTGGAACACACCTTGAATCAGATCTGCAAAAAATGTTTGATTCAGGCATAGGCTGAGGATGTCAGAGGGTGGAAGACATTGGACCAAACACAGGAGAAGGCAAGTGTTCAACCAGCCATAATACTGGAGGAAAGCTGTAACTTAAAGGCTTGACTTAGGCAAATTTTTTTCAGAAAGTAAACAGAGTAACACTCTCCTGAATTGCTTCTGCTTTTCTTGGCAATTTCTCATATAGAAATCATGTCCACCATATTATAGCCTATCTCACTTCCCAAAAAGATGTAATTGAAATAATATTATGTAGTAATTCATAGGAATTTTCATTGAAGTTGCAACCTAATTTCTATTATTGCTCACATTTGGTCTCTTTCTTCTTAGGGATTTGATAAATTTTCTCTCTTGCACTAAGGAGTTACATCACTGGTGTTTGTGTCACAAATAATTGAGTGAATATGGAGAGTGAATATGCCTGGAGTTTTCTGGAGACTTTCATTTTCCCAGCAACCTTAGTAGGCTTAAATTACAGTAGAATAAATCTCGTTTACAACTGACTAGATGATTACAAAGGTGTAACAAAATACTGAATATGAAACTTCAAGCATGACGTTGAGTTAACTAATGAAAGAATTTGATTGAGTTCCAGTTATGGACCTAAAGTTTATGATGGAAAGGGAGGTAGATGAAAACAGAGGAAACTGAAAAGGCTGCATTCTGAATGGCATTGTGTCATGCCTCACAGAACTCCAGATTCTAAACTCCACAAGTTAAGGGCTGTGCACAGTGAGTTTTAGCCATCAGCAGATAAATAGACCTAACACTTAATCTGAACTGCCACAAAATTCCATTAACTCAACACAGTAAAGAATGGGTATTTTAATACCTCTCAGAGAAAAGAAATTAACAACCAAAATTAGAGTTTTTTTAATTTTCATGAATGAATTAATTAATTATATGTATTGGTGGTGTTTCAGTGATCTTTTAGAAAGTGAATTTTGATATACAGTGAATNGGCATATGCACTGGGGCTGGGGAGAGGGCAGGAGCAGTGGCATGGGGTTTGGTCACAGCGGACCCGTGGATTCTCGGGGTTGGGAGGGGGTGTCTCCTGAGTCAGAGGGGGCTCAGAAACAGTTTCCTTAGCTTCCCTGTGCTCAGAGAGTCCGAGGGGAGAAGCAAAAAAGTTCCCCGAGCCCTCCAGAGTTCCAGGGGGGTGGGGCAATGGGCATGGCCTGCACGCATATTAATGACCTGCAGTTCTTTGCGAGGTTAGGGTTTTGTGATGGCATTGGCCTGTCCCTTTCCTCACGATGGAGGAGGTATAACTGTAATGAGAATGTGAAAAAAAGATGAAGTAAATGAATGTGGAACTCTGTAAATACAGCTGCTAATACATTTTAGTGAAATGATGAAACCACTCCCTTGTCCTTGAAAGACGTGAAAAATTAAAAGATGGGAAATGTTTTTCAGATCCCCTCATGTCAATGAGGGAATACTCTAATCACAGCTGTTTTAAACTTTCAAAATCAACTGGAGAAATACACACTAGAAATAATGTGCAATTTAACCTAAATTTGTAGTTTCAAATCATGTGTCAAACTATTCTAAAAACTTCTAAGAAAACGAAAAATGCTGCTTGTACTAGTAGGTCTTAGAAGCAATGGAACCAGACACTAGGTAGAACATACATCGCCCCACTCCCTTTATTCACTTTATTCTCATTTTTTATGTTAATTTAGCAGATTATATTAAAGATTAATGTCAGTGCAGGCAGAAACACCAAGGGGTACAATAAGGATAGTTTGTGAGCCTGCAGATTAATATCTTCTTTGCTTCCCTGTCAAGTTCCCAAGGACCAGATACTTTCTTGCTTTTTGGTTTATGGCATCTTTCCTTCTAGTGTATAGAGATAACTANACACCAGAACGAGAGGGCACGGCCTCAAGCTACGCCAGGGGAGGTTCAATCTTAACATTAAGAAGCGGTTTTTCACAGAGAGAGTAATTGCATATTGGAATGGGCTGCCCAGGGAGGTGGTGGAGTCACCATCCCTGGAGGTGTTTAAGAGAAGACTGGACGAGGAGCTTAGTGACATGGTCTAGCTGGGGGGTGTAGGGCTGGATGACCCTGGACCCCTTCCGGCTCGGAGTGGCCTGCTAGACTGTGAGGGATCTAGGTTGGTGTTACGCTCTGGGATGTGCTCTCGGTCTCTGTACGGGTGTTAGATGGTGAGTTGGACTAGATGATCCTTGTGGGTCCCTTCCAACTCATAATATTCTGTGATTCTGTGATTCTGTGACCAGATACTTTCTTGCTTTTTGGTTTATGGCATCTTTCCTTCTAGTGTATAGCGATAACTACTAGCAAAGTGGCCTATAGAGACTCAGTTACTCATTTTGGTAATGAAAGGCTGATCTGATTTCTGGAAAACTGATTGAGAACATTGATTCCTAATTTTCTGGTAATGTTGTAACTACCTATCTGTCCTGCAGTGAGTGATCCCACTTTGAGCTGATCTCTCGAAACTGTTCTGAAACTTCTAACATGATCAGAATGTGCTTAGTTATAGTTTATGTGCAGTGGTTTCTAAAGTAGTATTTTATATAAATGTTCTGTTAAAAACAAGTGAAAAGTTACACTCATGTGGAAAAGCATCATCCTTATTGATCAGTAAAGATTTAAAGAAAAAAATCTGTACAAAACTATGACAATGCACAACAATATATTCAGTGGCTGGAATCCTGACAGCTTTTTTCCTCATAGAATCTATTACATTTTCAACTTATTTGCACATTTTTCTTCTTTTAAGAAGCACAACATAGATGTTGCACTTTTATGTTACACTTATTTTTAGATACTAAGCCTTATTGGGAAAGATGTTCCCTTTTTCGTTTACCTTCACAGCTACATCATTCACAATGTCTAAGTATGAGAAACAGCATAAAATTATTTAAGTAGAAGCAAAAATACCAAATTAATAAACTTGCATAAACCTTTATGTGGTACAGTTGTATTTAAAAATGTTCACTGGCTTTGGAAGCAAACGGAATTGCTTCCAAAAGATAAGAGACTTCTTTTAAGTTATCATGAAGGATAATTTAAATAGGTAAGTCATAACAGAAGCTACAGCAGTATGACCAGAGGGCAAAAGAAGCTTGCTTACTGAGATAGTCACACAATCCTGTGTAGGTACCTTGCTACATGAGTAATGCCTCTTTGTATTCTTCAAGAGCAGTTGGAGAAATACTATAGTCAAAACAGCACTGTCTGTATTTGTATTTTAAAAGCTCAGCACAAATGTGATGTATTTGATTTTTTATGGGCTTAGAAAAGTAAGTAATATTAACTTGAATCTGTTAGAAAGGAGGGTTATCAAAATTTTTTTTCTTTTGCCAAAAAGGTAACAAACTTCATTATAAAGAGGTAATGAAGTTTGTTGGAATTTAAATTGAATGTGTCTGTGGTTGCTTTGTTCTTAACGGATTTGATGGGACTTTAAATGGTTAACTTTGAACTGTTGTAGGGTTTGTACCAAATAAGAACAATAAGTCAATGTTTTTAAAGCTGATAAAATTTTGCTTTCGCTAACTGTTTTTAATAGATTTCAAGTAGATTAAGAGTGATTTAATATAAGGGGGGTTGTTTTGAATGTGTGGTTTTTCAGCTGTTTGTGATCGAGGGGGCAGTGCATGGAAACTGGGCTGGGCATTTGCAGGTGCTGAGCTGAACATTTGCAGGAGCTGGACTTTTGCAGGAGCTGAGCTGGACTTTGTGAGAGACTTTGCATGAGACTTTAAGGATGGATTGAGTGCCCTGCAGTCTGATTGGATAATCAAGACCAAGTTGAGACAACATGTAACAAGACGAAACTGCAGCCAGCCCTGATTGGTTCTGAGGCGAAGGTGAGGAGTTCATGATGAAGAGGGGGCAGTTACTTCATCCCCAAGACCCTCGGAGACCCGCGAAGAGCTCCCCAAAAATTAACTGAGCATGCCCAGAAGGAGAAAGAGGCAGACATGAAAATTATTTCTTGGAACTTTAATATCCCCTCCTATTCCTGAAACTCTGTAAAGACCCCGGCCCTTTTAATTAGTGTGCGTGTGTCTGGCTTAGCCCCACACCCAGCGCTCTGAGGTTTTTTGGTCTTTGACTTTTATTTGACTTCTATTGTTTCTCTCTAATAAAGCTTGTTTTAAATTTTCCATTTTTGTGGGCTGCATTTCTCCCAACTCACAATGTGCTGCTGGCAATCCTTGTGGAAGAACCGGCATGCAGTAACTCGTACCTGCTCAAGACAATGACTCATGACCTGATCTGCCGTTAGTATATATCACGTATCACATTGTCAGTGCTGTCTAAGAAGTGCCAGGACCTACTTCCTTATATGAGAATACAGGCAGAAGACTGAAAATACAGGGACAAAACCTCAGGAGTTATAGTCCGGTGTGGAGAGATGGAATATGATGCAGAAAATGGCAGAAGTGTAGACCAGAAAGAAGGATATGTAGAAGTGGGAATACTATCACAAGGCCTGTGACAAGTAGGTCCCTGCAGTGCTCTAGGCCACAGTACTCGCAAAACCTCTGAGACCAGCCAACAAGCAGAAGTTACTGTGATCTCCTAAGAGTGATCTTTTATGTTTTCCCTCAATCCCACAACAGAACACAAACAGCAAAATGGAAAGGAATTAGACAGAAACAAGAAGCAAATCTTATCAAAACTGACCCTCTCAATGTGGGCTATATTTTTCATCTGTGCCATAAACTGCTGACATCTTCTTCAAGCCTCCCAACTTTCCATAAGATACATTGGTGAGACCCGAGTTCCAAATTTTTCTTTATAATCACAGAACCACAGAATTAACTAGATTGGAAAAAACCTCTGAGATCATCAAGTCCAACCTGTTACCTAACACCATCCCATCAATTAAACCATGGGACTGCATTTTTCTTACTTTTCAATAAAAGCTGAGTCTGATGTAATCCCTCTGCTACTTTGCATGAAATCATGTAAAGCTATTGGGTAATGAAGGCTTAACTGAGTTTTGAGGTGATTGAGCCTACTCAGCAAGTGGTGAAATAGTAAAATGGAATTCCATCAGGGAAGATCATGACCACTGACTCAAGAAACCCACCAACTCAAAAGAAAGACTGAGCATGCAGGCTAATTAGCATAAGACGCGAGGGAATTATTTAACCAATAGAATATATACCTGTATATACTTGTATATATATTCTATTCTATATACTTGTAGAATATAACTTGTAGCAAGTAAATATTAATCCCTTTGTTTGCTAAAATGCAGTTAGTGAAAAGTTCTGATGGTTGTCACACTGGCTTTGTGGATTTGCCACCCAGCCCCCATTTCTGTGCAGAACTGTAAATAAATCAAATACCTTGATTCTGTGTGTTAAGGCCACTTGCCTGTTTTGGGACATCATGATATGCTAACGGCTTTGGATACATAGCAAGGTCACCTGGCCACAATGCCTATTGGAAATGCAACTGATACCAAATCCTCAAGAAGACGTGTTGGGGAGCTCAGAAGAGTGCTAGAGAGGCTGGACACTTGCAAGGATTTTCCTCCTGTATTAAACACCCTTGAGGGTCAGGGGTTTTGGCCTCATGATGATCAGCCAGACATAGGCATTAGATCCAAGCAGGAGGGAAAGCTAGTGCTTACTGTGCCACAGATTAATTGTGAAAAATACAAATGGGGAAAAAAACAGACTTATTTAGTATGTAATTCGAGTGATTCAGATGTGGAATGGGTTGCCTGCAGAGGTGGTTGAGTCACCAACCCTGGATGTGTTCAAGGGGAGGCTGGACGAGGTACTGAGTGATATGATCTAGATGTAGAGGATAGGTTAGTTGGATTATAGGTTGGACTAGATGATCTTCAAGGTCCTTTCCAGCCTTATCTATACTGGGATACTGTGATACTGTGATACTGTGTAACTCTGTTACAAGTGAACAATGACTGAAAAAAACCAAAGCAAAAAACTATCTAAAATAAATGTTTCAAAGCCTTAAATTTTCTCTATTACATACCTAGTTTTCATGTTGGATTGCAAAATAACTTTAACAGCTTTGCTGAAATTTCCTAAACTGTTATGTTGTTTTAAGTGACACCTACCTGACTCTTCAGCCTAATCAATGCTCCAGCAGAGTTTTGTGTTGGCCGTGCCATCTCCAGCATCTGCCTGCTGGACCATTACTCAGAAGAGAAGCACACAATCTGGATCAAGAAATTAAGTTTTGGTACCTAGATGTAGGGGGAAAATTAAAAAAAAATGAAGGTATAATTTCACAACTGATTTCTGAGTGGCTTTCATTCTATCTACTAAGATCATTCAAAGCAGGAAGCTGCTGAAGTTTCACATGTAACTTCTGCAAGTTGCCTTTACATCTTCTGAGTTAAGGGGAAACACAGGACACACACTTTTTTAAAGGGTTATTTTTAATTGGATACTAGAATCACATTTTTGAATGGTGCAGTATAAGGGAGGGTTCCTATTTGAAAATATATATTGTCAGCAACAGATAATTTTTTATGGCTTCTCTTAACAGTCATGGTGATTTTCTAACCAGCTCATTTCCCTTTTTATTACCTTTCTACAGATGACATGACAAAACCTGTTGAATGGTTTCAAACAAGTTGAATGTTTCCCTTCTATTTTATAATTTTGTTTTCCCGAGACTAACTTTCAAATCTTCCAAGTGCTGGGGTTAGAGAAACAAAAAAATTTTTGGTCAAACACCTGGTATGTAGTCATAGCAAGACCTTGAAGAGATGAAGCAGAAAATGAAAACATTGATAGAACAGTTTGCACATTAATATCAGTATTTTTATAAAATATGTCCCAACATAATCCGCAAGAATATTAATTTGTGAAGGAGGCTGCCTACAGAATTTGCAGAAGCTCCATCCTCAGACATGTTGAGAAATCAACAAAGACTGGAGCAACTCGACGTAATGTTGAAGTTAGCCCTGCTTTAGGTGGGAGGCTGGAAGAAGGGTCCTGTAGATGCCTCTCCCAATGTCAGCTATACAGTGAGAATAGGAGTTGAATTAAAAAAATGTGACGGAGGATGGGGGAAGAAATATGCAAACATGGACAGATGTGCAATTGCATAGACATTATTTTTTTGAAAATTAAATTTAACACTCATAATTTCAAAGATATGAGCTGAGAACACAGTCCAGCCTCTATATATGTAAAGGCACTACTGCCTACACTTTTGTTGGGGTGTTCTGCATCTGGGTACCAAACAATAAGGCTCAGTTCCAGTTACTCTTATTTTGATCAAAATGAACTTGCTGGAGCTGGAATTTCATACACTGCATTACTTAACTCTGGCTTGTCATTTTCTTCTAAGCCACTTAAAGAGTAGTTCAGTCATTCCCAAAAACAAATTAGAAGAAAATATGCATTTCTTTTGCATAAAGAAAATGTTTACAAGCATTTAATTAAATCTCTGCTTTTTAGTAATGTGTTCAAGTTTGGCAGCCTAGAAAACCTGCATAAACTTGGCTAAATTTTGAGTGGCTTAGTTTATTTACACAATTGCAGAAGAGATTTGTTGGCACTGTGTAGGAGGTCTTCAGCAGCCCCCACTGACAAGAATATATTCCATCTCAGAACTTCCAAAGCAACTACAACTCTTTGTATGTGTATAGGCTTTCTACAAGAGCAGCATGGTAAAGACTGAGGAACAGAAACCACTGATGTCGCTGCTGCGCAGCAGAGGGATTTGAGTAGTATGACTGGATGGAAAGCACAGCAAAGAATTAAGATACGGTGGAAGTGAGAGGAAGGAGGAAAGGTTGAGTGTATTGAGTGTAGCAGAAGGATTTATGAACACTAAAGCATATTCTACTCAAGAACTTGAAACGCAATCCTAGGTTAAATGCCTTCCCATTAACTCTTGATTTTAAAAAGGCATTAGATCTTCAATCACAAGATGATGTAATGATTTCCTTTTTCTCTTACAGGATCTATGAACAAAATGGATTGTGTTCAATGATTAGACCAAGCTCTTGGACGAAAAAAAAAATCCTGTGTAAATGTCCTTGTTTAAAAAAGGAAGATGTGCAAAAAAGGAAAGAGAAGATCACAGAAAGAAAACATGGGTTCAATGACAAAAACAGCTGAGTGTAGCTCTGAGGAACAGTCCTGCCCTTGCCTTCATCTCACTATCTCCCTGTGATTTGGGCAAGCTCCTTAACACAGATTTCTCATAAGAAACAATTGTTTTTGGAGCTCCCTCCCACAAGAAATACTGACTTTTAATTGCTTGGCATATTGGCCCTTAGAATGGGATGCCTTATGTTCCTCAAGCAAATACTATTTCTAGTCACTATAGTCAGCTAGCTCAGAGACAGGTAGATGAAGAAAAAGGGCCCTTTGCAGAGTTCAATTCAAAACAGATGCAACCGAATGCACTGGGGCTAGATGTGAACACTGGCAATCTTACAGAATGACAAAATGTTAATCTCTGGGGTAAAAAATCCATCTCCGGGTATCACATACTGGACACAAAAATCTTTAGGATCTTCCATTATTTTCCCATTTGTAGAGTGAAATTCCTATTTTCTTATCCTCCAGTACTTTTGAGAAAAATGAATTAATACATGATCAAGGAGCAAATGGATACTATACTGAAAAGTGGTAAAATCACATTTCCAGTGCCTATGGAACTAATTACTCTAAGATATACTTTTACTAAGGCTGTAGACCTTTTTTTATTCAATAAAAATTATACAAAATTAAATAAAATGAGTGACAGAAAGCTGTAAGCAGTGTGATAGCATATGTGAACCCCAATCTCACTACTTTGGTCATCATCAGCATCCAGTGTGGTCATTGAAGACAGATTTATCCTTGGAATCCCCAGGCTGAGAACAGGGACTAGTGCAATCCCAGAGGGTCTCCAATTGCCACCTTCCTTCCCCATCCCCTCTGCTGCCCAACCTCTACACTGCACATATCAGCCCTGAGAATGACTAATCATGTAATATCAGAATTAATCAAACCTCAGGAAACTGAAACACTATTTGACCTATTTACCAAGAAGCGGCATAAAAAAAACCACCCTCCACCGACTACATCATTACCAAAGGACACTACCAGGAAAACAAAACATACTCTTGGTTTTTTTCTGCCCCAGGCTACCACAGACTTACAGGCATGCTACACATCCTTGGATTTAACAGGTATTCTTACTATGTGTCTATTGTTTTCACAATATTCAGCCTGAGGCTAATATGACATTCAACCTGCAACTACATGACCGTATGGCTTATACAAATAATTAGGTTTTATTGAACAAGTGTGCCCTTGCTGATAGGTCGGTGGCAGTAGTCAACTGCAGCTTTCAGATGTCAGGTGCATAGATTTCCCTGTCCCTACAAAACCTCTCCTTAGCTCCAGAAGGGCAGGCAGAAAGACAGACAGTGACATGTTGTCATTTGCCAGAGACACATGCAGGCATCACTCGTAGAAACACTATAATTCTTAATTAGCCAGTATCACATCAAAAGAAGCCACAGAGTTCAAGCCTGACTTTCTATCATGTTCCTTACTAAGCAACAAGGACCAATATTAGTAATATTACTTAATGTTAATAATGTATTAAAAGTTAAAATTATATTTACTTTAATTTATTATATTTACTATATTTATTTTAAATTAAAAATAATGTATTAAAAGTTAAAATTATATTTACAAATATAACATATATTTACAAAAATGTAATACAGTCGACCTTCTTGCACTTTGCACTCCCCCATATTGTGGCGTCACATCTTAGCGGTATGTTTTTTTAATGATGAAGGAGGCCCTTTTTTGCAACTGCACATGCGCGACCTGACACACATGAATATTCAATTAGGCAGTCATTAATATGCAAATCAACCCTCACAGATGCCGCCACATTTGCCGCGGCTTCTTTGCTTGCGCCATCTCGGCCATGGCAGCAGCTCCGCCGCGGTAGCTCACCCCATCCTGCCCCACCCGCGCCAGCTCTGCCATTCCGCTCACCCCATCCCAGCCGTGGTGGCTACGCTACTTCCCCACGCCCCCGGCATGGCCACCATGGCAACCGATACACAACAACACAGTGTTGAAACAGCACCGGGGATTGTCTGAGGGTGTGGGGCAAATCTGCATATTAATGAGCTGCCATTCAACACAGAAGTAGGGCTTTGCAGAACACAATTAAGACCATGGGTCCATGATATCGGAGACCCGACTATACATAAAATCATATTTACAAATATAACCTTGTCACTATTGTTACTCCTTCACAAAAGATGGATCTTCTACTGTTGTATACATGACCCTTAGCTCAACAATTGCATTGTCAAATTTGTATCTGCACGAAGAAAATCTGTGGCAGACGGTGAGATGACACTATCGATGATCTCAAGTCCTTTCTCCAGCAGAGATAATAAACTTTTCCACACTGTTTTTATTTATAGCTTAAACTCCAGGGAAGGAAATTAGCAAGCAATTGACATTCACAGCCTGGCAGAGACTGCAGCCAGGGAAAGGTGCAGTGGGAATAATTTCTGGCTAGTGTTTTACAGTATGGTGGTCTGTCTACTGAAAAATAAATTACAGCCAGTAAATTTTTCCTCTTGTATTTTTATTTACAAAAACACACTCTAAAATATTTTATAAATGCTAGTCGTGTAGGCTGATTTAGCAACTTCAGTACGTGTAAGATTTTGTTAACTATCACAGAGTACAATCTTTCTAGTCTACATGTATTTTTATAAAACAAGCTTCTAAAAACAGTTCTCTTGTGGGGGAAAAAAATCAGCCATTTTTTTGGTAGAGTTTTTAATCATTGGTACTAGAGTCAATTGGTAAACTATTAAACTGTTAAGTTGCAATTTATAGCAGCTATAATGGCAACAATGTCTGAATGATCCTTCTAAGCTGCCAGTAAGGATATACCTCATACCTCATCTGTTATAGCATGAAATAATGTAAGATGGTTTGTAATTATGTATATATCCTGTTGGCTGCTGATAATAAGTTATCAGTAAGGACAACAGTTTAATTATATAGCACATCTCCTGCTGGCTTCCAAATATTTCTGCTACTGTTCGCTAATTTCTTAGCTAAAAAGGAATCAGGCTCTTTATTTTATATTAATTTATGAATGGAAGACAGCAAGATTTTATTAGCTGCCAAGGTGCCTAGGTGCCTGAATTTTTTCTGTTCTCATCATGATATAAAAATCTAGCCCAGGCCATTCATAAATTCTAATGGATGATGGAAAACAGGCACCTAGATCAGCTCAAGGATGTGGAGGAAATCTCACACTAAATTTCTCAGAGAGTAGTGCAGATTAATTCAAAGGTGGCACTCAGAGCAGGCCAAGTGGCATCTCTGTTTATACTGATACAGTACAGGCAGCTTGGATAAGATTTCTTTCTCCTCTTGCCCTTCCTTCAGGTTCATTCTGAGCGTGGGATCACAGCACCCTTCCTGGGAACAGCACCGGCCCAGTAAGAGCAGAGGAACTTTCACTGAGCAGGAATGCTCAAAGTGGACACAAGTAACTAAGGTTCAGTGTTTGCCACAGAAGCAGTAAGAAGGTAAATTGATCTGAGATTAATGATCCGAAATCAGAAGTCCTTTTGTCTTTGAAAGAATAATCTGTCTGTGTAGGTACCAGAGACCACCAACATTGTCTTATCCCATTAAATGTTTGCTCAAAAAGGAGCAAGGACATATTAATAGTGCTATCTACCAGGATTTGCTCTTTGCAGAGACAAACTTTATCAGCATATTTGTTAATATGTCAGCCTTCATTCCAGGAGTGAATTTCTGTTCCATCAAAACCTGTAAAATGGGAATCAGAAACTTGAGAATGTCTTTAAATTGGGAAATTGCTTAGAGAAAATCATATTTTGCTTCATACACATTTCTCTGAGAAANCGGGTATTAGATGGTGAGTTGGACTAGATGATCCTTGTGGGTCCCTTCCAACTCATAATTTTCTGTGATTCTGTGATTCTGTGATAAGTAGATGATAATAAGTAATGGATAGTGCAGTTTTCCTCCCTCTATCTCTGAGCAATTATTTTTGAAATACTTTTGAAAATTAGAATTATTTTAGCATGCATACAGAGCAAATGGACATGTTTGTGATGTTCTTGCTTTGCCTAATACACTGTAATTAGGCACAGAGAATTGGAAATGTATTATAATAATGAGAATTAAGAGTGAAATACAGTTCTGTAGTTAAAATTACTTTAAAGTCACTATCTTCCATTATGAATTTTTAAGTGCATAGACAGGTCTCATAAAAAACCACAGGTGTTTACTGTCCAGGGGTTTAGCTCCTAGTGATGGTGCAGTGTTGAAATAGAGAACATAGCACTGAGACTGTCATGTTAAAAACAAGAGGATTAAAATCTGCACTGTTGTGCAGAAGCAGAAAACATTTGTCTTATAGAACCCTGAACCTGACATAGGAAGGTTTGTGTCAAATGTATTACTGTCCATGGCCTGAGAGACACTGCTCTTAAGAAAAAATCTAGCATTATGTTATCTGTACTACATGATTGCTCCACACCAGCCTATACCTCTGTCCCTGTGATCTCTCTCTGTTTTCAGTGAACATCTAAGAAGCCTTAGAATAGATCTGACTGTAATATTCAAACATTCACAATGACAGCAAGTTATCATAGAATTGTTTAGGTTAAAAAACACACTTAAGATCACTGAGTCCAGCCATTGACCTGAGCACCACGCCTGTGTGTCTTTTAAGTACCTTCAGAGTTGGTGACTACCACTTCCCTGAACAGCCTTCCAATGCTTGACCATCCCTTGAGTGAAGAAATTGTTCATAATATGCAATCTAAACCTCACCTGGCACAACCAGAGGCCATTTCATCTTATTTTATCTCTTGTTATTTGGAGAAAAAAAAATGGACACCCACTTCATTATTACTTTCAGGTAGTTGTAGAGAGCAATAAGGTCTCCCCTGAGCCTCCTTTTTTTCCAAGCTAAACCATCCCAGCTCCTTCAGCTGTTCTTCATCAGATTTATGCTCCAGACACTTCCCCAGCTTCACTGCCCTTCTCTGGACACATTCCAGCACCTCAGTATCTTTCTTGTTGTAAGGGGCCCAAACTGAACACAGGTGCAGCTCCACCTGTGCCAAGTACAGGGGGACAGTCACTGCCCTGGTCCTACTGGCCACACTATTTCTTATACAGGTCTGGACTCCACTGGCCTTCTTGGCCACTTGGGCTCACTGCCTGGTTCATGTTCAGCCAGCTGTCGACCAACAGTCCCAGACAGGCAGCTCTACAGCTCTGGAAAAGGGGAAAGACCCAAGTCTAGGAAAGACCTAAGTCTGTAGTTTTGCATGGAGTCACACTTTGTCACTTAGTCTTATTGAAACTCATACAGTTGGCCTTGGCCCCTTGATCCACCTGCCCAGATCTCTCTGCAGGGCCTTCCTACTCCTCAGGAGTTCACCACTCCCACTCAACTTCTGTTGCTCCTGAATTCACAGAAACAGTTTTCAATATCTTTTATAGCAGTAGCCAGGTAAAGTTTCAGCTGGCCTAGCCCTTCTAATTTTCTTCCTGCATAACCTTCTGTTTGTTGCTCATGCTGTGTAAATTGGTGCAGAGGCACTTCAGTTGATCTGTTGGTCCCACCACCTTTTTAAGGGGAGAAGCCCTAATTCCTGCTTGACCATCTCCGAGTGCTTCCATGGTTTCTAACATACCAATAACCTGTCTTTGCTCCATGTGGATCTCTATCCTCTACCTCCAATGGCAGGCAGATTGTCAACACATAATCACTCAAAGCCTGGCATGCCACCCCCAGATTTTCCTGTTGTAAGCCAGGTTTTACCTTTTCCCTCTTCAGTTTAAAGTTGTTGCAATGAACCCTGCTAACTCCTGCATGAAGATCTGATGTTGTGTGAACCAAAACATTATCAATACCCCTAAATTCTGCTGGCAACATTAGGCTCAGAGCCAGGTATTGTTCTCCTGGTTCATCCCATTTCTTCCCTTATTTTCTGGAATCGGAAGGATAAGAGAACACCACTTATGCTCCTGATCCCTTAGCAGTCATCCCAAGGTTCTGAAATCTCTATTGCCCTTGGACTTCCGTCTGCAACTTTATCGCTGGCTACCTGAAAAAAAAGAGTAATGGATACTAAGTGGAGGGCTGTGCCAGTGTGGGACACTTTCACTTGACATTTTTAATCCAGGCCCCAGGAAGGAAGCACTTTCTGAAGAAGTGGGTCTAGCCTGCATTCGTGGCTTTCTGTTCCCTTCAGAAGCGATCTTCTATGACTGTCTTCTTTTTAATTTCTGTGAGCAGTTTCAGGGCATAGTCTGACTTAACCTCACCGGCACCTCCAAGTTAGATGAACCATCATCCTCGTTATTTTTCCATTCCACTTGCAGAACTCACATCTCCTGTGCCAGGTAACCCGGGGAGCTGGTCCAGCCACAGGTGAGACGTACCTGGTGTGCTGGGCAGGAATGTCTCGCCGTCACGGTGTTCAGCCCAGCAGAGGGAGGACTACGAACCCCTGGTATCGTGTTTCCTGTGTGTCTGGGATGCCTTCTCAGAGAAGGCAGGATGTGACTCCAGCAGTCTGTCTCTCTCTGCCTCTCTCTGTCGCACTCCTGGGTACTCCTTAACCCACTCGCGTCCTCCTGGAGCTCTGACACCAGGCAGGAGTCCCTGACACGGGGGGTGAGCTCACCGCTGTCCTTCGTAGCCAGACACGGCGTGTTCCCACCGCGCTCTGCCTGGGTGCGAGCAGATCCTGGGGAGCCCGTGGCTCCTGCGGCTCCCTGGACGAGCTGGCACTCCGGGGCCGTGCCCTGCTCACTCGCCCTCCGTCGCGGCGTTTTAGATGGGTGACGGGCTTGCCCGCCTGGCCCCACCGCCACCCAGGTCCCGTCAGCCGCTGTCGCGCCGTCAGCGTGTCCTGTCGCTTCCCCCGGCTCACCACGAGGTTTCCCCTGTCCAGGACGCCCCCGCAGTGCACCACATCGATGTGCTGCGGGTCCTGCTCGCACCAGCACTGCTCGATCTCTCAATGGCACACCCTGAAGAGCTGGCAAGGCTGACCTTTGGTGTTTATGTTTGTGAAATTACTGTGACAGGCTACAAAGTCATACGACATGTTCATGAAGTTTAGAAAGCCGCAGTGGACTCCCAAAGGACGAAATTTGATACTTCTACTGATCTATAAACATTGTTTATACTATGGTCTATAATTAAGTCTTCCAAGATAAAATAACCAAGTTATAGACTTCCATTTAACTTGTACATGACAAATAAATTAGTCACTGTAAATAGAAACATGATCCTAACAGACGAAGAAAGTGCTGTGCCATGAACTGCTTGGAAAGTACAGCAAACAATTCTCAGATAATTATAATTAGGAGTTTGTTCTGCAGTATTGGATTGTCATAAAGGTAAGCCATAAATGTACCTGCTGTATCCAGAAGGAGTCACAGTGTAGTGGTTGTGCACAGGAAGGAGAACTTCTTATTATTGGCTTTTACAGATATAATCTTGCAGGTCTCGAAAATACAATACTTGAAAATTTTCTGTCCCACATCTCTTTTCCCTCTTTTCCAACCTAAATGAATCTATGGTTCTATGATTAGGCAGAAAGTGGCATTTTTAACAAGACTCATAAATGGATTAATTTACTCTTATTTACTGTCTGCTAACCCCTCCCTATTACACTGCTATCTACAGTATCTGTCATTGCTTTCAGTAGGATTCCACTTGACTGCAGATTTTCAGTTTCTCTGACTGCATTTAACGCTCTTTCAAGCATATACACTAAGATGTAAATCACTTTTCTCCCAGCTTTTTCTCTCTGTCCTTGCTATGTTAACAAGGCTTACAGCAGTAGCTTTGTTTTCTCCTCATTTTTGCTGAGTGAATTTGTTAGCAAGCAATGACAAATTTTCACAGGCTAGCACCAGTTTCCTCTCCTTGCTGATGTCTCCCACACAGCAGAAACAGAGAAACGAGTGCCACGTACAAACAAGGTTAAATACAATACTTAAAGTATGTATTTTGTATTTATAACAAATCTTATCAGACAATTATAAAAAATATTAAATAATTGAAAGCTCAGCTGTATGGGTTCCCTCATCCTTTTAATACAATGAAGAAAGAAAAATAAGAGGATGTCAAAAGTTGTGAAATACTCACAAGTCTCATAATGCTGTGCAGCAAGTTCACAGAGAAGTTAGGATAAGGTCTGCACTATGACAGCAACAAATGCTCCACCCCCTCCTCCGTTCTGTTTTACTTTCAGTTGTTATATAATAATATAGTGCTAGATTTGTACGTAGTATAGGGTGAAAATTACTCTTCTGACACAGAGCAGACAGGGGCGATTTCCTGCTGCCATGACTGAGCAATTTTCAAGCTTGGGGAAAACAAACAACACACACACACACACACCACTAACCAAAAAACTCTGTGGGGAAATATATATGCCTGTGATTTAGAAGGCAGGCAAGTGACTGACAAACCCGAAAGGCAGCTGGCCGCTTACTGCCCCAGGCAGTGACACTTACGGTTGCTCCCTCCTATCATTCCGTACAGGGAAGAAACTTCACGGTTTGTGCCCTTGTTACAGTCCCTTGCCCACGTGTAGCTTGTGTACCCTTCCAGCCATGGCTCGGAAGAGTTGCTTGCTTTTTAATCGAACACTGTCGCTTTACAGTGTGACTCCTCCTCTCCTCAGCCCGAAAAGTGTTTTACTGTGGCAGCCACCGCTGGAGGGAAAGAGAAATGGCCTCACAAGTCAATATCAGAAAGACACGGAGGAGGGTTGTGGGGGCAGAAAAGAGCTTCTCTAAAAGGTATAACATCTGGCTTGCTCTGGAACAACAGGGCAGAGAGGTGTCGTAGGTCCTGGTGACAGGAGAAAAGGATCCCTATAAAGGAGCCGAAAAAAATAATCTGAAAATTGCACTAAACTAAGAAGTGGTGTATTTTAGCTGTTAGGAAAAGTGAGGGTTTAGTGCCTATGGTAATAACAGGCAATAGCAACTGTTATCCTAAAGTATTACTTAAACAGGATCAGCATCATGAAAAGCTTTTCTACCTTAAGATAAACGTTAATGTCTTGAAGATGAGACTCAGCACTTCACAAAGAGTACGGTCAGGTTTCCAGGAACCATCACGTACCTATGTAAGGTTCATGCACTCAAGATGCAACAGTGAAACCAGCACTTACTCTCTGTGCAATCTTATGTCCTCGTCTGTTATTCTGGGGGATGGCTATTATTCTGTGCATGTTGCACTATGAGGTGGTAAAAATACCTACAACAAAATATCAGGGTTTTAGAAATGGCTCTGTCTCCTTAGCGAAGGAAAGATGAGTCTTTAGAGTTAGACATTTCATTCTTGCTTCTCAGTGATATAACTTTTTTTCAGGAACACTATAAAACACCACCAGTTAGTTTACTACTTATGAAACTAAAGAAGTTTCATGAACAGCTGTGATACGAGTGAGAGAAATAAGGACTGGATCTGAATGATTCCAGAGAATGGCTGCATGACAAATTCATTACATGGGGCAGCTTGCTATTGTTTCTCAGCACCCCAGGGTACTGTACCCTGCAGTCCCACTTTTGGGTCCAACATCCATTCTGCAGAAAAGTCACTGAATTGGATTCGATAAGAGCATTCTGTGTTGGGTTAGGAATTGATTGGATGGAGAAGCTCAGAGTGTGTTGGTAAACGGTGCCACATCCAGCTGGAGGCCAGTCACTAGTGGAGTCCCACAGGGATCAGTGCCCAACACTGTTTAATATCTTTATTGATGATATGGACGAGGGAATTGAGTCCACCATTAGCAAATTCACAGATGATACCAAGTTGGGGGCAAATGTTGAACTGCCAGAGGGTGGAAGGGCCCTTCAGAGGGGCCCTTGACAGGCTAGAGAAATGGGCAAGTTCTAATGGTATGAGATTTAACAAGTCCAAGTGCCGAGTTCTTCACTTTGGACGTAATAATCCCATGCATCGCTATTGGCTGGGGGATGAGTGGCTGGAGAGTGGTGAAATGGAGAGTGATTTGGCAGTATTGGTTGGCAGAAATTTTAATATGAGCTAACAGTGTGCCCAGGTGGCTAAAAGGGCCAATGACATCCTGGCCTGTATCAGGAACAATGTGGCCAGTAGGACTAGGGAAGTTATTCTTCCCTAATACTCAGCATTGGTCAGACCACAACTTGAGTAATGTGTCCAGTTCTGGTCTCCCGAGTTTAAGAAAGATGTTCAATTGTTCAAGAGAGTCCAGAGAAGGGTGATAAGGATGGTGAAGGGACCAGAGAACAAGCTCTGTGGGAAGCAACTACGGGAGCTGGGACTGCTCAGTCTGGAGAAGAGGAGGCTCAGAGATGACCTCACTGCTGTTTACAACTACCTGACAGGAGGTTGCAGTTGGGTGGGTGTAAATCTCTCCTCTCATGCTGCCAGCACCAGAACAAGAGGACATGGCCTTAAGCTATGCCAGGGGAGGTTTAGACTGGATGTTAGGAAAAGGTTTTTCACAGAGAGAGTGATCCCTCAGTGGAGTGGTCTGGCCAGGGAGGTGGCGGAGTCGCCATCCCTGAGGTGTTTAAGAAAAGACCGGATGAGGAACTCAGTGACATGGTCTAGATAATGAGAGGCTCAGATGGACAGAGCGCGGTGCTCATGGCTCTGGGGTTGTCGGTTCAATCTCTGTGTGGGCATTCGTTTGGGAGTTGGACTAGATGATCCATGTGGGTCCCTTCCAACTCGGAATACGCTGTGATCTATGATCCTGTGAATGAAATGCAGCCATGCTGATTAGCTCTTGTATGGCACCAGATCTGCAGTCACTACCATTCCAAAGTATCTTCCAGCATTTAACATAAGACATGAAAAAAAGCAGAATTCGCAATTTCATGCTCTCCAGGGACTCTTGGATATCTCACATGACACTGTATCTGTGTCTCCGGAAAAGCAGCTACTCAGGCTGCTTATACTCTGCCACAATGCAGGATATGAATATCCCTTTTTAAACAGTTGTGTGGATATGAGAGATGAAATACCTGTTTCAACTGGCAGTTGTTAGAAACCTGGGCAGGATTTGAAAGTAAAAGTGAAAGTATAGACTTTTACTTATAGGCTGAAATTCTTGTTATGACAGAATACACAAATAAAACTGAAAAGGAGATACCAGTGTCGCAGGGAAAAACCACCACCCTGAATGAATATTTAAACCAAAGGAACCAACTCATCTCTTGACTGTTGTGTTATAAGGGCACTTCTTTGCAGACAAAAGTGGTCATAAACATCTCTGTTTCTTCAGCTCACTCCAGCTCAAAGAAAGAGAGTAATAGAGTACATGATATCAAGTGTACATGTGAGGGTATGTATTTAGACTTGGACCCAAGGTCTATCATATTTGTCACTGTTTAAAACTGAACAAAAATGAAGTATTTGGCTTTTAGATATAGTATCTTTGCTATGCCATAATTTGTCAGATTTTTCTAAACTAGGAAAAAATTATTAGCAAACAGTCAAAAACAAGCACACGAAATTTTAGATATAGTATTAATGAATTACATTGTGAGAAAAAGGAATGAATCACTTGTTTAATTTTTTTTTAAATCACCTTCCAAACAATTTCCTTTGAACACAGCGAAATAGAATCTCTGTATATAGGGTAGATTTTTTCTTTACTATGTCTTGTTTTGGTTTTTTTTAAGAACTGTGTTTTGCTGGCATTTCTGAAGTAATAATGTATCAAATTTTAGCTTAATGTAAACATTACTAACATTATTGTAGTTTTATATAAAAGTAATGCAACTGCCAATATGTATTACATTACAATAGGATGACAATACTACCCGCACTCCCTCAAAATTTAATTCTCATCATTTTCTTAATTAGACAAAAATGTGCCCCCTAATTACACAAGAGTCATTTTAAAGTCATCTAGATGCTACTGACCACTTCAAGGTGTTTATTTATAGCATAAATTATTCTCATATTTTCTTACAAGCAAAATAGCTCTTTCTAATTTTTGCAAGTTTCATTTATAGTGGACACAAGCTGTTTGGCAAGATACTAGCAATTACTCTCTCTAAAGGGCAACCAAATTGTAATTTAGTGTTTCAAGTGCAGTGACAAAGATTGTGAATGCAAACAGTAAAGTGAAAACAGATAAATTACTGTAATTTTGAAAATAAGATAGGATAACTGAAAACTCAAACATGACCATCCAGAACTGAAGCAACACTACCCAAATGTTTTGTGCGTCCTTGTGACAACCAACAAGTTGGTGGTTTCTGTACTCTTGAAAGTTTGCCCATATTCTCATGAAATTAATTCCTTTGGAATTGGTGTTAGTTTTGTCGCTGAACACCAGGAGAGGAAGTGCTGCTACAGGAGCAAGAGTGAAAAAGTGGAAGGGAAGAAGGCTTTTCCAGAGCACTATGGATGATGTAGGTGGGTATACAAAAAGAGCAACTCTAGCAAACACAGCTTGCTTCAGGATGTTCCCAACTCAGCTCAGATCCAGCTCAGAGCCAAATTTCTTCCCAAATTTCTGAATGCTTAAGGACAGGACTGCAATATGTTCTTCTCACCTACTGTCTCAGTATCAGTCCTTTATTAAAAAAAAGGTTTTGAAATTAAGACCTTCTCTGACAAGTTGTCAGCTCTGATAAGACATTATGCTCTAATAAGCATAATGATTCTAATTTTCTTTAAATGAATTCCAAAACTTTTAAAGAACCTGAGCCCAAATATACAGGCAGATGCAGAAGACAGTAATTGCAATTTGAAATGAGTCTCTCCTTGGGTATTTTTTTTATTATAGTGTTCCTGCCGTCTTTGAATTTTTGCTGCGGGGTTGAACTACTACACCCTCAATTATCAACACCATGAATTTCTGCATAGGAAAATGAAAGAACTGTTGTTTTCTTCCTCTAGATGACAGAGTGGATATAAAGAGCTAATGAGGATGTACAACTTTAGCTCCTTTTACTCCCAGTGGGGCAGCCGGAGGACTACCTCTGGGGAAACAGCCTTCTGCTTCTGAGAAGTCACATCCCAGTCATCCCACCAGCATTTACCATTACTCCTTTATGTTCAGCAAAGGTGAACCTCGATTCTATTGATAGTGGCCAGCAGCAGAGTGCCTTAGTGCTGAGCAGGAGAGGACAGAAGGGAGCTTGTATGATGAAGGACTTATGTTAATCTATCTTCGATGTATAGCAAGAAGGTGCATTTCTGGAAATTATCATCTTCAGCAAATCACATGCACATCTGAATTTGGGAACAGACCTGCATTAGTGCTGTAACAACACAAACCAACATTCAAGACTGAAATAATTCTGTGAAGGAGTTATTGATGTAATAGAACATGTAATATACAAAACATGTTACTAAAGGGGAATGTGTGCCTTCTGAAGATCTAGGCAACTTCTGGTGTAGGACTATAATCTGTCTCTCTTGTTTTCATGCTAAATTATGATGTTTCATAAATTATAGACTCTTCAGATTGCTTATTAAAAACTTGCATTGCAAAACTGCTATTTAATTTCTAGACACATCTGGAGAGATATTAATATTCTGCCTTTCAGAAGCTTGCACAATATTTCTGGCATGCTATAATTTATCAACTATTACCACTAAGAATGACCTATTCCTATTTAAAGAGAGAGTGTTTCCAAGCAAAATCATATCCACTGCTAAGTCAGCGAAAACAAAACAAACAGAAAGGCATTTATCATATAAAAGGAGTAGAAATATGTTTCTGAACCTGTGAAAAATGTTAACACAGAGAAACATGCAGCTTTTAGTTGCAGTCATGTGAGGAACATATAATCCTAAGTGTTTTGTCTAGTGCCTTGTGAACAAACACTACCCTGTTTAGGCAAAATATTTGTAGTATTAGGGCCTAAAAGTTTTCCTAGGAGTGTTGCTCTTTAACTTACATGACAGGAAAATCCTATGCATAAAATAACTTCACTATATAATACATTCACTGTGTAATTTGGTTTCTTAAAATTATACTTTTGTTATTTCCCTCTGTGTTTTGCCATTTATAGTTGAAGATTTTGGTAACAGAGGAGAATTAGATCCTACCTCATATGACAACAGAAATAAGTCCTACTAGAAAAAAATAACAAGCAAGTGAGAGAAATTAAAGAGGAAAGAAGGGAACTGAAGTGCATTCCATCAAGATTATTTCCCCTATTTTTCCTCTTTAATACTAAAATACAATAACTATGATATATTTATCAATTTTTTCATCTGATACTATTTTTTGTTGCTTCTTTATGCTGTAATACAGCTAGTCTCTTTAATGCTCAGAGCTTTTCTAGAAAAAAGTATGAAACACTTAATGGAAAGTAATTTCTGTGTAAATAGAGAAAACAAGATACTTAGCTACAATGTGGACAGAAGGTATTCTAAACACTTAAAATTTAAGAGGCTCTGTACATCTTACTGTATTTAGCTAAAAGGAAGGAAGCAGCTTTCTCCAAGTGCAGTAATCCCTCAGATATTGTGGAGGTCAGCTCCAGAAGGATGCTGCAATAAGAAAAATCCTCGAAGTCGCAGCGGTAAATACAGTAAATATGGTAAATATGGTATGTCCATGTCATGGGTTAGATTTAATTTTTTGATAACCACCATGACCATATCAAACTCTGAGGAAGGGAGGTGTTAAACCAACTAAACAAAAGGCAGAATTCCTCAACAAGGCTGAGGTGGAGGACTCCTTTTGTCTTTTGGCTGGAGGCCTAATGGCTCATGATGGACCATTCAGTCCATGATGGCTGTTCAGGGGTAGAGTGTTCTTGGGGGGATTTTTGTTTTTCTTTTCTCGTTGTTACCTTGTGTTATTTTTTGTTCTTCTTACAGATATATATATATATGTATATTTATATGTGTATGTAGGTAAATAATTGTTGCCTCTTTTTTCTACATTTTTTTAACTGAAAACCCCTTTGATTCAAAAGATATACTAAAGTAGATAAGGAAGTATTTTTCCTTTCCACTCTGAGAAGGTTCCCATCTTCCCTGAAACGTAACATTCTAACCCAGGACAAGCCAGTAAAGCCAGGGGAAAAACCTGCAATGTATTGAAGCTGTGAATGATGAACCACAAAGTAGAGAGGGATTACTGCAGTTTAAATTAGGAATTGCACCAAATTCAAAGTTGACTTAAGGTTTTTTGTATTGTTTTCAGGCTTCTAGGGCATATAAACACCCTTTTGATATGTATTATGACATTGTGGAATATTGAACTCCCACATCACCCCAAAGTATCACTCCTCTGCATGAAAAAAAATCAACGTGCTTTCTGTAAGGAGCCTTAGTATGTGGCATACTGTGTATAGAAATGATGAAAGCTCTGGGAGTTAGCAACATTTTGATTAGTTGATGAAAAAATGGTGGTTTGAAATTTACAATTGATAACTGGTCATTCATCATTTCAGCCCTGGGTTTTCTGATAGCTTACTGTCCTCAGACCAGCAATTTTTCCCATCTATTATTTTTTACCTTTTGAGTAGAAGATCTATTACTTTTACNTTTGGAGTCTTGGGGTTTGTTCCATAAATCATTTTCCCCAGAGCACCTGTTATTCAGAAGCAGCAGCTTCCTCTGAATGGTGTGCCATTACTTTCACTAGCACCACATGGGACACTGAAATGTTCAATATGCCTAAGAATAGACTCCCCATTTTTAACCTCCCCTGTTCACTCTGAATTCTTCTACCCTCTGTCTGATGATTGTATAGCTTAAGTAACTGAAATTCGTTGTAGGAAATCATACAGAGACGTGCAGAAGCAGAAAGGTACAGCACATTTCCTGTCTTCTCTGCATCCCTGATTATTTATGTGTGTACTTCATGTGCCCTCAAATCAGCCAAAGTTTAAGGACAGGATTTCCAGTACAAAGCCATTGAGCTCTACTTGTCTAATAAGCAGTTTACATGAACTGTCTATATCAAGGTCCAAAATGAAGCTTGTCTTTCAGACACAGTGTTTCCTAACATTGGCGTGTCTTTAACTACTCATGATATATGACTTGTTGTTCTTGTTACTCCTCAAGAGGCTTTGGAATCTGCTCAAGACTGAGCAGAGAGAAAGACCAAAGCCAAACTTCCGGACTGTGTGCAGAGGATAAAGCAGCAGCAGCCCTTTAAGTTGCCACTGCAATATCGTCCAAACAGGGGAAATACAGTAAGCCAACACCTTTTGTCAGTATAGTTGGACTAGAGTTTGTGTGCACTAAAATAAAAGGTGAAAGGTGGTCAACAGATTATTATATACTCTGCAGAATTGAAAATGTGGGAGCAAAAAAGCAAATTTTTGCAAAAACACATTGCTGAAGCGTTGAGACTCAAAGCATTATTGCTATCTTTTCCTTTTTTGTGTCGCTCCAGAAGGTGCCTGTACAGCACTTTGTCAAATATAATTAAGACTTTCATACAGAAATATCTGAAATATAAATAGAAATCATATATAGTGAACCTTAATGAAGAGAAGCAAATATGTTTTTTTACTGGAACAAATTTGAGACTTCAGTGCTATGAGAGTTAAAGAGAGTGTAGAAGACATTGCAAATAAGAATGCAAGTACTGATATGGGACCATTAGGCTTCATGTAAGTGTTTAATAAGCAAATCAAGCTGGAACTCAGGAAAATACATTTCTTGAAAAAGATTTCAACTTGTGAGAGTGCAACTACCTGTAATGCTAGTCAGTAAATCCTATGTAATGAAGACACTGAGTAGTGAACTTGCAAGGCATTGACAACTAGTCAGTGTAGATGTGCTCCAGAAGAACAGTGGACTTGATGCCACCTGAGAAAGGCTCATAAAATATCCCCAAAATCTCAGATATTAAAAACTATGACATTTCTTATCAGTTCCCAGATACCTGCATTACCGGCAGCATCTTGTTACCTGCTTTTTTGAACCACAGGACTCCTTCTGAAGTGACGCCCACTGAATTTACCAGAGAGCATCTATTTTGTGTGGCACCCAATGTAGCTGTCTTTAAAATCAATGTTGTGTGTCTTAGGGGAGGGATAGAATTGAGTCCCTGCTGATATAACACTTTCTTACAAATCCTCCATGTGTTTATACCAGTGCAGACTCTGTGATTTCCAAGACTGATATTGCATGCAGCTGTTCCATAAAATTGCATGCTTTACCTGTTTCATTCAGGGGTGACTCTATGAAATCAATTCTAACCTACTTTCACATACATATCAACAGAAACTTAGGCCTAAAAGCGTTCAGCAACTTCAAAGAAAATTCTGTATACTCTGGCTGAAATAGGAAGTTTAGATTAAAATTATATTTTTTTGGTAATTCATACATTTCTCAGAAGCAGAGTGAATATATGAAACTGATGAACTTCTCAAGGTGGCTTGCGAATATAAGTAGCCACTTTCTGATTGCTGAAGGACAGGTAGTGTAACTTGAGGTTTTAAAAGTAGCACAAATATTAATATATTTCATCTGATAATTTAAAATCATTACTTCCTCACTTGAGAATGAGAAAAGTTAGTTTATCTTGTTGTAATTTATAATGTGATTTCTAGTTGTTTGGGGGTTTATATGAAGTGTTCTTCAGCTGTGTGTATAATACAGTTTGGCAGATACCTTTGTTAAAATAAATTAAAAATTGAGTTGTAAAGGTTTTGTGACATCTTTCTGCCCTAAGGTGTGAGCATGTGTGCCTAAACCATGACTAGTGGATATTTTATGGAAGTTCTCTTCAAAACCTCCAGTGTGCTGAATAACTTGACAAGAATGTGGCATAATAGGACATGCAAGAAAGGTGCACAGCAAAGGTAGGATCCTGTGGCAAATGCTGTCAAACTGAGTGAATGAGAAAATGCATAACAGATAAGCTAGGTAAGAGGTGGACAGAAAGGTCTGTTAGGGGATCAGAGGACCGTGACTGTAACTTGGGACCAGGAGTGATGTTCCTCTGTGTGAGAATGTGTGGGCAGGGAGGGAGTTGTGTTTAAAATATCCATTCTCTCTGACCTAGTGACTCTGAGTTAATTTGAAATCTGAGTTTTTATGACTTGGATGATTTGGATATTTTTCTGCTGTTTGGGATCTCATAGTGCTTGCTACGATTTGTTGACTGCTCTTCAGCCTTTTGCTAAGCAGTGGATTTCCTTCCTACTCTTGATTCCCCATTTTTTTCCTGCCTTGCATGTCTCTTCTAGGGCATGGCTGATTGCGACTGGGTGTCTTCTGAGGTGTGCCTTGACTAGTTATCCCCATGCCATTTTTAAGCATCTGATTATTCAGATTTTGCACTCAGTGTGTTGCAATTTGGGCCACTTCTCTAGTTTTTCAGTATTATTTTGCAGTCTACTTTTCCCTTCCAAAACATTACATTTCCCTCTGTTTAGTACTGTCTAAGGTTTTTTTCAGCACAGCTTTCATTTGTTAGCTACATCACAAGTGAAAGTGCTTGGATACTACTGGATGACCTGACCATTTTCCTTTCTTTCAAATATACGAGTTCCTCTGTGAGGTTCACTCCAGAGTCTGGTTTTCCAACAGGCTGTTGGAAAAGTCTCATGCTGATACATTCCTTGCTTGCTTATTTTAACGTCACATGACAGCATGCCAAAAATCTTACTGAAGTCAAGATGATGTAACAGCTACCGTTTCTCCTGTATCATTTACATTTGTTATTCTATCACAGAAAGGAATAACTGGTCATAATTTGTCTATAACAAAATGTGTGGGCTTCTTCTTCCTCTGATTTCCATTTTCTCTGAGTGCTTCTTCTGCTGGGTTTTCCAGCACGGCAGACTAAGAGTCTATGTGTCTAGACTCTTAGTGCCCTCACTCTTTCAACTTCCATCCTGAGGGCAGTTATTCTACACCTGTTTTTGACCAACTCAGACCCCAACATCTCAGTCAGAGCTTCTGAAAGGGAAGGGAATAGGAAGTTCCCTCTCAGTCAAACCAGAGGTCTGTTAGCCCAGAATGCAGCCGGAATGCTGGCCAGAAGTACATGGGCAGCATGAGAGCAGAGCCAGGACACAGGGACTCTTCCCCAGTAATACCCTTGTGTCCTTCAGGTACCTCTCAGACAGCTTGTCTCTTTCAGGCAATAAAAAGCTCTGCAAACCACCAGAGTCATTGACAAAAAATCTTAAATAGGAGTCCCATTTTGTTCACAATACTATTTCCTCACTACTTATTCTCTACACTTTTCCTGCTAAAGAGAATTTACTTTTTCTTTTTGGTGACACAATCTGTTCCCTGTCATAAATAGAGTTAAACATTTAAATTTTATCACTGAAGATCTAAGTGATTTTCAGCTATGGTGTGGAATGTTGTATATTATTTTTTAAATAGTCATGTATCTAAAACTAATCATACCACCTCCCTTTGCATTTGATGGTAAATGCAATACATCCCTTGTACAGCATTTCCAGAGGCATGGAAAGCACAGCTCTTTCTTTATATGAATGTCCAGTTTGGCTCTAAGTGAGTGCATGTTTAGTTCATGAATGCTAACTAGGTGTGCTGCACTTTCAGAATCAATTAAACTTTTCTATGTAAACATATGGGCATTTGGGGTGTTAGATTTTTAAGACAGTGTAGGACATCGTATGACAGACTGGCCACTCTAATCCTATAAACCACTGCAAGTAAATCACAGTATCACAGTATCACAGTATTAGCAAGGTTGGAAGAGACCTTGGAGATCATCAAGTCCAACCTGTAACCCAACACTAATCCATTGTCTAAACCATGGCACTACCCACAGGACCATCCGGTCCAACTCCCCACCTACTAGACCATGTCACTGAGTTCCTCATCGAGTCTTCTCTTAAACACCTCCAGGGATGGCAACTTCACCACCTCCCTGGGCAGACCATTCCAATGAGCCATCACTCTCTCTCTGAAAAACCTCTTCCTAACATTCAGTCTAAACCTCCCCTGGCGTAGCTTAAGGCCGTGTCCTCTCGTTCTGGTGTCGTCAGCCTGAGAGAAGAGATCCACATGCTTATTCTTATGTTTCATCTGTGCTCACTTGTCCCCATGCTCTGTTGCTAGTAGTTTGTGGATTATACAGCTAGAAAAATTTTAAACATGGGAAAATTAAAAACTCTTCTCTGGCACTGAAATGTATACTTCATTTATAAACATATCCAAAACAGAGGATTTGAGAAAATAATAGGACAGCAGGTCCAGAGGGGCGCCTTCTTTAGTTGGCTTGCTCATCTGCTGCATCAGAAGTTCTCCTACACACGCTCCAGAAAACTAAACAGTTTTCTGCCTGCTGTTCCAACAAACAACTTGTAAGTTGAAGACCACCACAAAAACCAGGGCGAGCAATTGTGAGACTTCTCCCAATTTCACAGTATTCTCAGTAGAATATTTAATCTGTCTCTTCATTCTGGTGGGATGGTCTTCAGACTCCCAGTATGACATCTATCTTCTTGTCCTTCCATCTGATTCTTACCCGTAAACACTCAACCCTATTGCCACCAACATTAAGCTCTCGAGAATCAAACCCCAACCCCTTTTTCTGAGGAGAAGCCCTAATTCCTATGGCACTTCCATGGTTTCTAACTCACAAATAACCCTTTGTCTTTGCTGCCACGTGGGTCTCCATACCCTGCTTCCATTAAGACAGCAGATTAAAGGACCTTGCTAGCACACTGTCCCTATAACACAGGCTGACCTCAGACTTGGGTTTATATCCTTATCTGAGTGTGCACTGGGCACTGTTAAGTGGTAACTACTGGAACTTCAGCTGATGATTTTTTAATTAAGCCTTCAAAAAATTTCCATGCATTTATTCTTTTAGCATCTAAGCACTCTTATGTGACTTACAGCTTTATAATAACTTTAAATATACTTTTCAAATTGTGACTTAAGTGTTTACAGTCAAAAGTATCCACAAAATATTTTAAAAGAACTGAAAAAAAAATCATTTTACTTGGATGCAACCTTTTACTATTAGTATGTTTGCCAGAAAATTGATGATCTTTAGAGACAAAGTTAGAGTTAAACCATATGTCATGTAAGGAAATATCAGCTGGTAAAAAACTGGTGTAGTTGTTTGCTATTCCATGATCATTATCTACCATTATGGAGAATTTTGAAATTTTCACTTCTAGCAAAATTACTTTTCTACCTTAAACAACATATTATATTACATATTTCTCTGGTTTTATAATGGCTCATGCTATTGCAGCAAATAAAAGAATGCTAGTTAGCACATCTGGATTACATACTTATAGGAAAAGGTCAGTTTTCTAAGGTAATTTTTCATTTGGAAAAAGTTCACTTTTAACATTTCTGTCATGTAGAAAGAAAAAGGTACTTTTAAAGCATGAATGTCGAGATAAAAGATGCTAATCCATTGAATGAAAACATTAGCATGGGCTTCTTGATGAGGATTTATGGAACATGTTCACATCTAGGAATCAGAAGGACAGGAGAAATTTCTGCCTTTAAAGAACAGACAATTCCATACACTAGATTATCAAAGGGAGTTAGCTGATATGAAGATGATATCTTTGAAGCTTTAAAAAGATTTGTGTTCCAAAAGTCACAACCAACTTAATTGTTTTTAGAGTCTTTGATTCTGTTCCTTGTGGGACAGTGTAAAATAATAGACCATTCTAGTTAAACATATGAGCATTATTGCAGAAAGAAGAGTTCAAAAGGGCACATTGAAAGGAAATGGAAAAATATTATTTCCAAGTTGAAAAAAGGGTAAATGTTGAGAGAATCTCAGTGATTTAATATTTCAGGATAAGTCACTAAAGTTTGTAAGTTTTTAGACAAGCTCCAGTTCAGTAAAATACCTTAACTTCTCTTAGCCCAGTGAAGAGATAAACTGAATCTTTAGGCAGGGTGCTAGTTAGGAATTTTAGCAATTTAAATAGCAGTTTATTTTTCCTTCCCCCC